>JADBJO010008431.1:70000-82500 GCA_016801955.1 Conus betulinus
TAAAGTCGGATCAAAACAAAGAAAAGCTATAAGTCCACAAAGACAAACGATCCGTCACTCATTCTCTGTAGCCGCATGTGTAAAATCGGCTGGTGTAACATCGTGGTCACCACAACGTCGGATCAAAACAAAGAAAAGTTCGTCCATCAGAGAGTCAACAGTTGTTTGGCATCTCCCCCCGTATGTTTGTATTGGATTTTTGGAAGAGTCTGTTTCCAACCGCAATGACGACACATCTCGTTCGATCCCCTCTGCAAGACGCTTACAATGCGGTTTAAACCATCCCCTTTCTCGGACGCAATATTCCTTGTTGAGCGAGGAGTTATGAACATGTTTCTGGTATTTCACGGCGTTTGGGGATTCACATTTTGACGGATGATTTGCAGAGGGAATGCCAAAATCTTTTTTATGCTGGAATGCTTCTTCCTGGATGAGAAATCAAGTGTGAAAGTAAAGGGATTCGCTTTGACAGCATCCAGTGGGATGTGTGTGTGTGTGTGTGTGTGTGTGTGTGTGTGTGTGTGTGTGTGTGTGTGTGTGTGTGTGTGTGTGCGTGCGTGCGTGTGTGTGTGTGCACGCGCGCATGTGGGGTGTGTGTGTGTGTGTGTGTGTGTGTGTGTGTGTGTGTGTGTGTGTGTGTGTGTGTGTGTGTGTGTGTGTGTGCTATTCAGACTCTGAAATGGTAAGATAGACTCAAAAGGGTCTATTAGCACAGTATGATACTAAGACGAATACCCACATACTTTATCCTTTTTCGCATTCCTGGGTATATAGACAGTATGGCTGTGCTTTGCAGTCATTAATTAAAGTAATACAGTTTGAAGAGTTTGACAGAAAACACTTTAAGATGCATACCACAGAAAAAGTGTATATGCTTTTGTCATAAGAAATTGAATAATAATAATAATAATAATAATAGTAATAATCATAGTAATAATAATGATGACGTTACTGCTATCACCGCTACTACTACTACTAATGATAATGATAACAACAACAGCAACAACAACAACAACAACAAACAACAATAATAATAATATATAATAATAATAATAATAATAAAGACAATATTATTGATATTAATAATGACGATGATTTGATGATAAAGATAACATTAACAACAATATAATAATGATAACATTAATAATGATAACAATAACAATACTACTACTACTACTACTACTACTACTACTACTACTACTACTACTACTACTACTACTACTACTACTATGATGTTGATGATGATGATCATGATGATGGTGATGATGATCATGATGATCATGATGATAATAGTGGTAAATGACATAAACAAACGAAATCTGTTTTTGGTGCGTACTGCATATTGGAGATAATCCATTGCAGGACAAATTCTTCTTTTTCAGGTGAATACAAACTAGAGCCTTGCTCAAAGGCGGAAAAAATATAACAAAGCGTTATACAACTTGAACCCCATGTGTCATCAGAATAAAAAAAAAAAAAAGCAAATATGTTTGTATCTCCGAATTTGAACCCCCTTCTCCTTTACATCATAAACTCGTTCGTGTCTTCCACATTCTCAGACATGTATATTCGTCTGCTTGTATAATGCATGTGGATATGTATTTCTCTGTACACTACCATGTATGTGCCCATGCAATTGTACATCTGCACACGCATATGCGAGTGTGGTTTATCTAGGGGCATGTGTGTAGAATTGCAGTTGAAGAAAGCGTGAAAAAAAAAAAACAAACAAAAAAAAAATATACATACATAAAGAAACGGATTTAAAGAAAATAAAAACGCATCCCCAATCGGGACATATTCCGACAGATGACCCCTTCCTTTGGCGGTGGGTGCCCGTGTCCCTCCTCGACCTCAAATCTAAACGAGTCAACAACGTCCAGACGACGAGGGACTATAAGCCGTTTGGATAGACTGTTCGGCTCTGAACCTGTCTATGTGAAGTATGCCGTCTGCCACGTGAGAGGGGGGAGGGGGAGGGGGGGGGGGCAGAAATAATTCGCCACTACATAAGACTGCTGTGAAACCCAGGAGATAAAGGTAACGTTGAAGAATGCTGTGATATCAGGAGATAAAGGTGAAGTTGAAGAATGCTATGAAACCAAGGAGATACAGGTAGCGTTGAAGAATATGGAAAAGTGGAAATAAACGTTGGAAGGGAGGCCACCAGCATGTTTGTTATAATTCGAATTCGGTCGAAGAAAAGGGTCCTTGCTACATACTGTTTGTTAGATGTTTCGTTCATGCTTTGAGCGTGATCAGAATTGTCATTGTTAAGAAATATGTTGTGGCATGGGTCATCTAAGATGGCGTGAAGAACAATCAGTCTGCAACAGACAGCAAAATGTTTGATAGACTATTTTAGAATAAAAAAAAAAAAAAAAAAAAAACAAAAAAAAAAAAAAAAAAAAAAAAAAAAAAAAAAAAAAAAAAAAAAAAAAAAAAAAACCCGAGACCTCAAATGGTAACTAATCTCTGAAATGTGTAGTTTAAGAATTTACTCTTTCCAACCCTTCTTTCTATTACGCTACAAAATTCTAACCCTTCTTGGTTTTACTTTAGAAAAAAATATACTCTTTCTAATCCTTCTTGCTGTTATCATTTCAATGGCTGATTGAAGTTATGCTTGATAATGTCATCATTGGTTTATTTTTATTATCAGTTTTACTCATTCTTATCGATTTTCTCACGTTTACTCTTGTTGTGTGACTGTTACGATGCACCACAATCACTGCCATCTCCACCATCACCGCCAACAAAAAAGAACACTCACAAAACAAAACTGTCATAATCAGGGACTTTATTGATGGAGAGAATTCATCATCCTCTCTATCTTCTGCGAATCATCTTCATCATTATTATGATACTTCCATTGTCACCATCATCATCATCATCATCATCATCATCATATCATCATCAACATTAGCAACAGCAGCAGCAGCATATCAACATCATCGTCATCGTCGTCGTCGTCATCATCATCATCATCATCATCATCATCATCATCATCATCATCATCTTCATAAGTAGTAGTAGAAGCAGCAGCAGCAGCAGTAGCAGTGGTAGTAGTGGTAGTAGTTGCAGTAGTAGTAGTGGTGATGGTGGTGGTGTCCTTGTAGCTATTGTTGCTTTGTTGTCTTTGTTCGACCAATCAATAGGTTGAGAAATATGAACCTAGACTATGCAAGTGTTTTGCTTTTTGTATAATCAAAATGAATACTGACGGCATTTCATGCTATGTATATAACCCAGGAAACAATTCACTTTTCTGTTATTAAAAAACAACTAAAGAGTGGGACTTGTTCAAAGTAACAACGAAACGTCTAACAAAGCTAGATAAATGCACAATCCCCAGCTGATTCAAACTAACACAAAAGGACGGTTTGTCTCTCTACACGTGAACGATCGATTAGACAAGTTGATAGCCTATACATCAGTTTGGGGTAACATATATGTTTGGCTAGCAATCTGACTCTGTCAGCTTCACAAACAAAGCAAATGACATTCTTGTCACCCCAGCACTGGGCTGAGATGGAGAAGTCTGGAGACAGTCATCAACACAGTCCATCGACCATGAAGCTGTACCACTCAGACCATGTCCACCAGGTCAGAGTTGCACAAGTTGTAGGTGAAAGAAGTAAAGTCTGAAATAGGCCAGGCAGCGTCCACAATGACAAACGGCCCGTCTGGCATCAGTTATTCTCTGTTGCCGCATGTCAAAAATCAGCTGGTGTAGCACTATGCTCATAACAAATTAGGATCAAAATTAAAAAAAAAAAAAAAAAAACTCTTCCATCAGACAGCCAACAGCTGTTTGGCATCTCTTCCGTATGTTTCATTGGTTTTTGGAGGAGTCTACTCCTTACGGCGATGACGACTCTTCTCGATCGATGCCCTCCAAGAAGCTCTAGAATGCTGTTTAATAAACAATCCTGTCCAAGGAGTTACCAACATGATTCTGGTATTTCGCAGCGTTTTGGGGATTCGCATTTTGACGGATGGGTTGCAGAGGGAATGCCATTTTTTTTTTAATATTCTGAATGCATCTTCCTGGATGAGAAATCAAGTGTGAAAGTAAAGGGATTGGTTTTGACAGTTACTGGTGAAATGTGTGTGTGTGTGTGTGTGTGTGTGTGTGTGTGTGTGTGTGTGTGTGTGTGTGTGTGTGTATGAGCGTGCATGCGTGCATGCGTGCATGCGTGCGTGCGTGCGTGCGTGTGTGTGTGTGTGTGCATGTGCGCGCGCATGCACACGCGCATGTATGTGTGCGCATGCGCATGCTTGTGTGTGTGTGTGTGTGTGTGTGTGTGTGTGTGTGTGTGTGTGTGTGTGTGTGTGTGTGTGTGAGAGAGAGAGAGAGAGAGAGAGAGAGAGAGAGAGAGAGAGAGAGAGAGAGAGAGAGAGAGAGAGAGAGAGTCCCTACTTTCAATCAGCAACAAGAACACGGAAGGATCTGTAGACACAGAATGGCTAAATACAAAGACTATAACACTTTTTGAGAAAATTTCTGCCTTTTCTTTTTGTCTGTTTGCGATTATGATCTACTGTGCACCGTAGACGTGCACACGAACAGCAAAGTATTTCCCTTGGTTGTTGTTTGTGTATGTCTGGACACAGAACATTGATCGATAATTGCTCCCCTGAATTTCATGGTCAGTGATTTGTTCTTGTGGCGCCATCCAAAAAAAAAATGCTGCAAGCCTGTAATGACATGGTATATGGAAAGTGCTAGAGTTTCTCTTGGAGTGCCTGAATACCGATCGTCTTTCTACTGAAAGGTAATGAGCTCTGACACAAAGTTTCCTCAGTGTAGCACTCCCCTCCCCCCCCCCCACCCCCTCCCTCCCTACAGGTGGAGTTCACACTTAAATGCAGACCAGATGGAATTCTCAAATTTTATTCTCATCCATGTTCTCTGTTTCTTGTAGCAGCCAGTCTCTTCCTCTTCAAGGGGACGACACTGCATGCTGAGTAGTCCATGTAAGCGTAACCACATATGATATGTCACAGCACTGTAATGTGTAGGAGTTACATTTAGAGAAATGAGAAGACAAATGAGAAAAATAAATTGACAGACACAAAAGATCAATGTGGGAGATGGCGGAGGGAGATGAGGGAAGAGAGGGAGGCCAACAGACAGATGTTACGTCGTTACTGACAACGAGATACACAGAGAAAATGAAACATGAAGAGATGAGTGTGTGAGGTCTTCCTTTAAAAGAGTTGATGTATCAACAGACAGATGTTACGTCGTTACTGACAACGAGATACACAGAGAAAATGAAACATGAAGAGATGAGTTGTGAGGTCTTCCTTTAAAAGAGTTGATGTATCAACAGACAGATGTTACGTCGTTATTGACAACGAGATACACAGAAAATGAAACATGAAGAGATGACTTTTGATGTCTTCCTTTTAACAGACTTGATGTTTCATTTTTCCCCCATCATTTGATGTAACGAACCGTCAGCTAAGTGCAAGCGTAAGAATTAGCCTATAGAGTTTCCAAGATTTCTCTTCTTCCATCCCGTATGCTTTCCCTTTTCCATCTTTCTTCTTTATTGTCTCCTCTTCATCTTTTTGGCTTTATTCTTTTATGTTCTTTTCCACTTGAGTGCGTGAAAAGCGGGTAAAGAAGCGGAATGGTGTTAGCAGACAAAACCACCATTAATTGGCGTCAGCGTGCCTTGCTATGCCTCGTTCGTTTTGAGAAATGAAAAAAAGACGACGGGGGGAATAGGGAAAGAATGAATAAATGGGCAAAACGAACAGGAAGACACAAGAAAAATTGGGAATTAATGTGAAACAAAGTGAGGAAGAGGTAAGAAGGAACAGGAAAGTATGGAACACACATACACACACACACACACACACACACACACACACACACACACACACACAGAGAGAGAGAGAGGAGAGAGAGAGAGAGAGAGAGAGAGAGAGAGAGAGAGAGAGAGAGAGAGAGAGAGAGAGAGAGAGAGACTCAAACAAAAGATGGGACCTCACTTCAACCTTAAACAAGCTGGTCGTGTTTTCTTGTGACTTGATGGAAAATGCATTGTAAAACCATGCGTTCAGTGGAGAGAGTCTCAATCACTCTTTTCTAGCTGTTTTCTGCTCGTTAATCCTGTGACACAAAAACACCTGATCTGGCCTGTCCATATTCTGTGTGTGTGCGTGTGTGAGTGTGTGTGTGTGTGTGAGTGTTTGTGTGTGTGTGTGTGTGTGTGTGTGTGGTGTGTGTGTGTGTGTGTGTGTGTGTGTGTGTGTGTGTGTGTGTGTGTGTGTGTGTGTGTGTGTGTGTGTGTGCGTGCGCGCGCGCGCGTGTATGTGTGTGTGTGTGTGTGTGTGTGTGTGTGTGTGTGTGTGTGTGTGTGTGTGTGGTAGGGTGTGGTTGGGGGGGGGGGGGGGCATGTGTTTGTATGTGTGTGAGCATGTGCGTGCATGCATGTGTGTGTGTGTGTGTGTGTGTGTGTGTGTGTGTGTGTGTGTGTGTGTGTGTGTGTGTGTGTGTGTGTGCGTGTGTGTGTGTGTGTGATATTGTCATTTCTTTCTGTCTCGCCATCCCCGTCCTCGCTTGTCCCGCGACCTAATTCGTTTCTTGTCTTTTTTTTTTTTTTTTTGTTATTCATAACAAAACACCGTTCTCAAATCTAAATTGATTTTATGTCTTTTCTTTTAAAGCCAGTTGACATATTGGCCTGTTCAACCTTATATCTCGTTTCATGTCATTAATTTTACTCAGAAGAAATCACGCCGTTCTCACATATTAATTGATTTTATGCTTTTTTTCTGTCAAAGCCAGTTGACATAAAATCCAAAAAGACGCTGTACTATTGATCTCTTCAACCTTAGATCTCGTCTCTTGTTATTCTTATTTTTTAAAAATAACATGCCGTTGTCATACTTTAAACTGATTTATGACCATTTCTTTTTCATAACCAGTCGACATAAAAACACAGAAAGGCGCTATTACATTCATATCTTCAACCTTAGTAATGGGGCAGACAGGTCTATCCTTTCACACACTCTAGCAGTACTGTTGACATGGCTAACAACAACAATAATAATAATAATAATAATTCTTTCTTATATGCGCTTAATCAAAACAATTTATCTAAGCGCTTTACAAAATCATACTACATTCACCTTCTCATATACAATAGTACACCTTACACCCAACTACAAATACTATTACTACAATAGTTAACAAATCCTAATCCTACGGGTATGACATCACTTATTTTTCAAGTATCATTACAAAAACTAAATCCTATAACGTTCAATCATACAACACATGCATGTCATAGAGAACATACACATACACTACATTTGAGAAGGCTCAGACGGCTATGAGTTAGGTTGTACCCCCCCCCCCCCCCCCCTCACACACACACACTGCACACACACACACACACACACACACACACACACACACACACACACACACACACACACACACACACACACACACACAGAACATTGACTAATTATGGGAAAATAGATGGGTTTTAAGTTTAGACGTGAAAAGAACAGATAGAATCTGAATGTCTGAGAGAGTCTGGCAGTCTGTTCTAATCTTGCAAATATTTGAAACCTGTTTCTCAAAGGAGAGGGATTGGTCAAGATGATCCCAAGACTGCGGACAGAGGAGGAGACAGAGACAGTGCAGTCATTGATAGTGACAGTTGAAGCCAGAGAAGGATGGTTAGGCTCTTTTGTCACGAACATGAGTTCCGTCTTGTCGTCGTTTAGTTGTAGTTTGTTGGTTGTCATCCAGTCCTTCAGGTCTGCAATGCAGCCCCACGTCCGAGAAATCAGTGAGTCAATTTCAGCAATGGGAGCCGACTGATGAAGCTGAGTATCGTCAGCAAAGCTCTCATGCAACATGGCGTGGCCACTGATGACGTCAGACACACGACAGCAAAAAACGGACTGGCCCCAGTACAGAACCCTGAGGCACACCGTACCTAAGAGGAGAACTGTCTGAGTATCTGCCCTGTACGCACACTGTCTGAGTCCGTCCAGTCAGGTAAGAGATAATCCAGTCGAGAGCTGTGTCTTTGAATCCAAAGGAAGTTTGAAGCCGTGAGAACAAAATGTTATGATCGATCGTGTCAAATGCTGCGGAGAGGTCTAACATCGCTGATAAGGAAACGTTCTCATCGTAAAGCCCGCAGAGGAGGTCATTGACTATACGGAGGAGTGCTTTCTCACAACTATGGCCTTGTCTGTAAGCAGATTGATGAAGATTCAAAAGGTGATTCTTTTCGATATGTTCTAGAATTTGTTCCAAAACGATCTTCTCCAATAATTTTAATGGAAATAACAAATTTGATACAGGCCGATAATTCTTTAAAACATTTTTATCTAATGAAGGTTTCTTGATCAATGGACGTACCACTGCGGACAGGAAGATTTCAGGAACGTGACCAGAGGACAAAGATGTATTGATAACATGAGTAAGATGGGGTAGGACGTCATCAATGCACTGAAAGAGCAAGTTAGTGGGAATGGCTTCAAGTTCACATGATTTAGGGCTGCATCGCAAACAAGTTTTTTGACATAGTCTTGACTAACAGGGCTAAAACAAGCCAAAGAAGGTCCACAGTAAACTTTGTCGTTCAGAGAATGTACAGGTGCAGTAGAATCTAGCTTTTGACGGATAGTGTCAATGTTGCCATTGAAAAACTCTAAGAATTTCTTAGGGAGCTCTTGAGTTTTGAAGATGGTGGGAAGGCGGGAGTAGCTGACTTTGCCCAGGAGACTATTTGTGACATTCAATAGTTGCCTGGCCGCATTACAGGCCAATATCTTTGAAGAATAGAACAAAGTTTTTGCTTGATTTAAAGCCTCTGCTAAATCCACTTTCCTACCAGTGAATATGGTGTCCCCCAAGGATCAGTTTTAGGTCCTATCCTTTCAAAAAGATATAAATAATCTTATTGAGTGGTCCAAACTAAATCACATGGCCCTCCATCCTATGAAATCCAAATTTATGTTGATATCAACTAGGCAAAAAACGACAAAACATGAAAACTAGATCACCTCCATTGTATCTCTACGATCAGATTATAGAAGAAATTGATTCACATAAGTTACTTGGTCTCACTATCGATAACAATCTATCTTGGTCTAATCATGTTTCTGCCTTATCTCGGAAGATCTCAAGAAAGATATTTCAATTAAACAGAATTAAGCATTTCCTTGACCAACATTCTCGGAAGTTATTTTTTTCCATGCCTATATACAATCTGATATTGACTATGCTTCAACTTGCTGGGACATGGCCAGTCACAATTGCTTGAAACCACTGGAGCGTTTGTATAGACGTTCACTAAAAATCATACTCCTTAAATCATCTCTTCAAGTTGCAGACTATAAAGAACTTGAGATTCTCCCATTCAGTCAGAAATGTCGTTTCAATAAGGGTGTGTTCATGTACAAAATAATGAACAATCTTGCACCTTCTTATCTACGTACCAAATTCCTTATAAACACCTTTCGTATAAACATGTGATATCAATCCCCCGGCCAGAATTGATCTATTCATGTCTTCCTTAGCATATCGGGTGGTAAACTTTGGAATGCAATTCCTTGTGACATAAGAAATAAAAATAGCTTATCTACGTTTTAAAACACATTATCATAAATATCTAATGCTAAGCTATAGTTAAACTTTTGTGGGCATTTTTGGGTCGTAATTTTGTATCCAATTTCCTCAAACGTTTTTTGCTCATCTTCTATGTCTTTATTCTGCTGCTGCCTGCTTGTATTCTCTGCCTGTTTGTCTATCTGTGTCTGTCTGTCTGCCTGTCAGTCTCTCTCTCTCTCTCTCTCTCTCTCTCTCTCTCTCTCTCTCTCTCTCTCTCTCTCTCTCTCTCTCTCTCTCTCTCCTCTCTCCTCCCCCCCCCTCTCTCTCTCTTCTATATCTGTCTGTTTTGTCTAACTGTTGCCTGTCTACCTTCTATTGTCTGTCTATAACTCATAAGGTTAAAGAATGTTTCTATATGGTGTGTGTGCCCTTTCTCCCCGTGACTTTTTAAATATATGTGTGTGTGTGGAAGTGTTGTGTAGGTATCTGCCTATAATATGGGCCGGGGGCCTGCGCATCAACATTCATGCTCTCACCTGCATACATACATTGTGTGCAAGTATGTGTTGTACATTTATATGTATGTATGTTTATGCATATGTGTATGTGTATGAACTGTATGTATATGTATATGTATGTGTAATATATATATATATATATATATATATATGTATGTGTGTGTGTGTGTGTGTGTGTGTGTGTGTGTGTGTGTGTGTGTGTGTGTGTGTGTGTGTGTATATGCGTAAATTTTTTTTTTTTTTTTTTTTTGTGAGGGCATGGTGTAAAAAAGCCATTATTGTTGCTTATCCATTTTTAACCTCAATAAATCTTCGTTCGTTCGTTCGTCCGTTCCATTTACCCCCCAAACCTCCCCTTGGGCCTTTTCCTTCTCTCTCTCTCTCTCTCTCTCTCTCTCTCTCTCTCTCTCTCTCTCTCTCTCTCTCTCTCTCTCTCTCTCATTTTACCCCAAACCTACCCCTTGGCCTTTTCCTCCCCGTTTCCTTCCCCTTGTTCGCTATATTCATGCGTTTTTCTATTGCGTTCGTTTGTCAATGATATGGACAATAGCTAATTTGTATTGAACTGTACAAGATCTTGTTATACTTTGTTCTTTCTTATATATGTATTTGCATTAATTTGATCTTAAATGCATTAATTTGATCTTTAAATTGTTTTTCTTTCCTTTTGCCCCAGGCTGGGTGGAAAAAAGCATTTGTATTATTTCGTTCGTTCGTAATGGCGGGATAAAAAAAGAACGTTCATACACATAGACTCTACTCCCTATACAGGGGGTGTTCGCAGGAGTATCAGCCTGCGTACGCAGAAGAAGAATAAAGCTAATGGTATTGTCTTTCCGCCAGTCTCTCAAACATAGCCTGCTCGACTGATGACCCACCACTGGATTTCCTTTTAAGTTTTTGATCCCTGATCTATAAATAATGGCCGTAGAAAAAAAAAAACATTGACAGCGCAAATTACTTACCCCCCAGTGATAAGACATTGTGTGGACATGGGGTACGTCAAGGTGTCTCAGCCGAAGCAGTTTCAGGATACTGTTAAAATGTCAGGCCTATTCTCGTGAACTGTGCCGCTGTCATACGATAGCAATGAAGAGTTGATCATTTCCTGAAAGTGCGTTGTGGATGGCAAAACGAGCGAATGGAAAATTAACAGAAGTCTGTGTCAACGTTGGAATCCAGCTTTTCAGCGGGTCATGGCTGTGTTAAAGTGGATTGTATCTTCGTCCTTGTTCGAAGTGAGAGGCTAGATGTTCTGCAGTCCAGAGAGAAGTATAAGCTCAGCCTGACAGTCACTTGGTCAGTTGACGTGCCCAGTCCTCAAAGGATTTATTGATCAAACACAGTCACACAGACAGAGGAGACAGCAGACTGTTATGGTGACAATCCAGACATCCCCTTTCCACAACAAGTCCCTCATCCCCTGGCTCTCTCACTTTATTTTGGTTCAAAGATAACTATAGTAATGATGATAATAACAATTTGATCATAACGAAAATTGTAATGAGAAGGAAAGGTGGTACTCTCGATTATTTTTTTCTTAACTACTACTATTATTGCTGCTATTATTGTTGTTGTTGTTGTTGTTGTTGTTGTTGTTGTTGTGGTTATTATATAATAATAATAACAACAACAACACAACAATAATAATAATAATAATAATAATAATAATAATAATAAATCAATAATGATTATGATATCATGATAATGATAACGAGAACGATAATAATAATAATAATGGTTATTGTAATTGTTATTATTGTTGTTGTTAGCCCATTTATTGATTATTGATCAATTGATTCATTGACTGACTGTAATAGCAGCAGAAGCTAGAAGAAGTGGGAGAAAGTGAAAAAGGCATTAAAGACGTTGTGGAGAAGATGATACAAATGTTGATTAGGTTGCTGCTTGTAATGAAAATGATTGATAGTAATGACCTGCATGGTTTAATTCCATGCTGCTTATTGTCTCCCGTTTTGAAAAATAAATCATTAAGATCAATTAAATGTCATGCAAAGATAAAAATATACAAAGACAACCTAGACAACCTTTAATCAAAGGAAATGAGTTCCAGTTAACCTAAATTTTGATACAAACAAGAATTCTTAGTGTATGCATTCTAAAGTATACTGGACTCAACAGCTTCAATCATTTCACATTAAGTCAATCAGTCATTGAAATAATGTACCTCGAAGAGTTTGAAAGCATGCAGTTTTAGAACACAAATACATATACTGAGGTCCATATGTACTTGTGGCTTTACATTCTACTAATTCCATCAGCTGCTTTATTGTGTACTGTAGATTGACTACTAATTACCCTATCTTAGATAACCATTAGCGGGACAAAATCGACTTTCCAGAAACGAAAAACAAAAAACTACTGTC
>JADBJO010008431.1:87500-89903 GCA_016801955.1 Conus betulinus
CTTTTTGACCGATCACACCCCAATTCCTTTTCATGATTCTGAAATCTGAGGTATAAAAAGCGAAGGCATATGAAGTACACTGATTTGCTTGTAAAGATTCCTGAAGCTAGGATTTGTGCAAACTTAACGTAATAGTCTGTGATGAACTTTGTTTTAACTACCTTTTCAAATCAACCACAACATTATGTACAAAAACTGGGTTGATCTTTGCAATCACCTGAAAACATGTTTATTTCGAAGACTCATCGCATGCCGAAAGAATCGGACGAGCCACCAAGGTGACCATATTTTTGTGTACGACTGATGTTGTATCTGCCCAGATTTCACAAGTGTTTGTAGCAGATATAGGGGTCCTAAATGAGGCTAAGCATGGAAGAATGATTGGCAGGTGCATGACAAAACTGTCTTCTGAGCCCTCTGAAAATAACTGTTTCAATCTCTGTGCGAGTTTTAAAGTTCTGTGGAGCGTGAACAGAATGCTGATGTGGTCAACTCGCACTATATGAGAAACTGGTAGGCACATTTACAGCGAAAATACAACAAACCTGGTAGAAAGAAATAAAGGTACCATTCACACACACACACACACACACACACACACGCACACACAATCATCACCCGATGATACGTCTTTTTTGTTCACGCACCCATGAAGACGACATTCATCTTTGAGATTCCACGGTCTCATACATCATCTGAACTGCGCACTACACATTGGCGTGATTTCGCTTCACTGGTTCTGTGGACGCATTAGTGTAGATCACCAGAGTGCATGTGTGTTGGGCCCTTATGCTCACAGCTGACAATAAGCGAACAGCAAGGCACAGTCCCTTGCGGACGTAGACTGCTCGCTCTGTCCCACTGCCGAGACATTAGTCCATTCTTAAGTGTCACGTAGTTAATCTTCATCGTTGTTACGATACGAGACATTAGTCCATCCTTAAGTGTCACGTAGTTACCCTTCATCGTTGTTTACGATACGAGACATTAGTCCATCCTTAAGTGTCACGTAGTTAATCTTCATCGTTGTTACGATACGAGACATTAGTCCATCCTTAAGTGTCACGTAGTTACCCTTCATCGTTGTTACGATACGAGACATTAGTCCATCCTTAAGTGTCACGTAGTTACCCTTCATCGTTGTTACGATACGAGACATTAGCCCATCCTTAAGTGTCACGTAGTTACCCTTTCATCGTTATTACGATACGAGACATTAGTCCATCCTTAAGTGTCACGTAGTTACCCTTCATCGTTGACCTAGCCAAACGTGTTTACCATTCGTCCAAACTCCCCAGCATATAACTCGATCAGTGCCACGCCACGAACAACTGTGAAAGAGGCGGTTAGCTATCTGCTATCGGATGGCCCTGTGTGTAACGATCGTTTATTGTTCTTGCTTCTAAACGGTTTTTCGCGCTCGCCTAGGGACGCATTTGTGTTGGGCCCTTATGCTCACAGCTGACAATAAGCGAACAGCAAGGCACAGTCCCTTGCGGACGTAGACTGCTCGCTCTGTCCCACAGCCGTACGAATGGCACGTGCTGTCCGTCATAGAGACAGGCCCAGCTAGCGCGCGCCTTCAGGGAAATGCCCACGCTGGGGAAAATGCTCTTTACCGTACCTACCGGCATGCGGGCTCGCTCTCTCTCTCTCTCTCTCTCTCTCTCTCTCTCTCTCTCTCTCATAGTGATCCGGGATAGTATGGACAAAGACACTGACCCGGTAGAGCAAAGATTCTGTGGTATTCATTCATCAGGTTTGGGTTGTAAGGGGTTGTGTGTGTGTGTGTGTGTGTGTGTGTGTGTGGGGGGGGGGGGGGTGCATTAGTACATTTTATCACAGAAATCGTATTTTCTTTTCAAATAGGTTTTTCTTTGATGTAGATTCGGAACTCTGTGCATCAATTGCCATCACGTATTTGTAGTTATTCGACAAATGTGCAGAAAATGAACGCAGAATGGTCTATGGTGGACTGCTGTAGGGATGTGGCGATACTGTAAGCACGTGCCTACGTCTGTGTGTGCGCACATGCGCACGAGCGTGCAGGCACTCGTGTTTGCGTGTGTGTGTGTGTGTGTGTGTGTGTGTGTGTGTGTGTGTGTGTGCTGTTGCTGTTGTTAGTGTTGTTAGTGTTATTCTATTATTGTTGATGCTGTCGTACGAATGCGAGTGCGCGCATGTGTGTGTGTGTGTTTTCGCTCGCGCATGACCGAATCATTCCACCAATTAGGGATATCATCGCACTTCATTGTTTGAGCTGCGTATCAAAACAACACATCAGTTCTCTCTCTCTCTCTCTCTCTCTCTCTTCTCTCTCTCTCTCTCTCTCTCATCTCTCTCTCGTGTCCAAAAAGGAAGATGATTTTAGCGGCTGGGAGTGCTTCAGCGATATAAATCAGT
>JADBJO010008432.1:7500-10000 GCA_016801955.1 Conus betulinus
TGTAACGCTGATTGTCAAACACGTCACATGGGTGGAGAATCCATCTTGCCCCCGGACGTTTGACAATATTTCTGGTTTGGTTAGCTGATCGGAAATAAGCCAAGTCTTGGAAGGCTTTCACACACACACACACACACACACACACACACACACACACACACATTTCCCGGGGAGGAAAACAGGTCGTGTTTCTGAGCAGTTGCGGAAGGGAGGTGGGTTGACGGAAGCAACGTGTGACGTCACCGGCGTTGGGCATAACGACCTTGGTCAGGGAGTGCATGGTCATTACATTCCCTGACCTTTTCCGTGTCCTATGACCTTGGTCAGGGAGTGCTTGTTCGTTACATTCCGTGGCCTTTTCCCTGTCCTTTGTTCGTGGTGCCCTTAGTTACTACTATTTCATCCCTTTGCTCAGAGACCCCTGTACAGTGCGTGTCCAACTTGTCGGAGCGCTATGGTCTTGGAGGCTGTCCTTGTACGCACATGGTGGTACCATCCGGAGAGCGATGCTGCGTCACGCTGAGTGTAGTGAGTAGAGGCGTGTGGTGGTCTTTTTTTTTTTTTTTTTTTTTTCCAGTAGCGGACTTAATTAGTTGGCGGTGTCCTTTTCTTCCGCTCGGTCAGAACAGACACCACTGAAGCGACGTGTTCTTGGAGGATGTCTGTCTTTATACGCACTTGGGTGGCACCATCCGGAGAGCGGCGCTGAGTCACGTTGAGTACTGAGCAGGAGTTATTGTTTCTTGCCAGTCGCGGACTTCATGACCTGGCGGTGCCCTTCGTCCGCTGGGTCGGAACAGACACCACGGAAACGACCGAGCTGCATGGCAGCGTCTCGTCTGGTGAGGCTCCCACAGGCAGTGCCGATATTGACCGGTCCTGGAGGCTGCAGAGGCTGGCGCTGTGACAGGAGACACCTGGGTGTGGCTCTGTGGGGTGAGGAGGAGTGGGGGGATGGGGGATGGGGGTGGAGAGTAGAGGGCGGATAGGGATAGGGAGGGTTGTAGAGGTGTGGGGTCTGGTGGGGGGGGGGGAATGACGGCAGAAAAAGGGGGGAGGACTGATGACGATTGATTCTGTGGCCAGTTGGTTTTTTCAGACTGACGATCGACAGGTGGGCTCCAGCTGCGCCTCATGATGGACGAGGGTAGCTGTTGGGGGCTGGTGAGGCCGATGGTTAAAGCTAGATGTAAAGGGCCTGAGTTCGGTTCCTCACTCGAAACCGCCACATTGCTGCAAATTTTTCTTTCTTTTTGTTTTTTTCTTTAAGTCGACATGTGCACTGGCGGAATGACGGGCGAAGTTTCCATGAGGGTTTCGTACACACACACACACACACACACACACACACACACACACACACACACACGCACACACACACACACGCATACACACACACACACACACACACGCACACACACACACACACACACACACACACACACACACACACACACACGCACGCACGCACGCACGCACGCACCTCAATAAATCATTTAAATAAACATTCTGTCGTTCACGCTATTTCTACCAGGTTCTTTTCTTGTTTTATTTTCTTTGTGCGTCTGTCGTCTCTTCTACAGAAAAAAAAGAAACTCTCTTAATTGATAAACTTTGTATAGTTTGGAGTTTGTGTACAGCCAACAAGATCTTTATTGTCACATCTTTGTAGTTCTATATTTGTGCATTACGTTTTAAACCATTCTTTATTATATCGTCTGTTTTCAAAAATGTTCCTAGCCGTTGTCTGAAATAATCTTAGCTACTGTTTTTGTTTTATTTATAAGGTCACATTACTAAAATCCGATAAAGTGTGAAACGATCTTTATTGTCATTTATTTTTTTAAGTTGTTATGATACTATCATGATCATTTGTAGCAGTAGTATGATTATTGTTATTGTTGTTATTATTATTATTATTATTATTATTATTATAGTTGTTGTTGTTGTTGCTATCATTACTATTTAATTCAACCACCCATCTACTTCAGAACTTCCCTCATTGAAACAGTTGGTCTTTTTCATCAACCAGTTTCATCTTTCATCTTCAATCAGGATTGACATTGCTGTAACTTTAAAATGAAGTGCTGTAATGAATTTGCCTACGAAAACACGGTTTTTGGTTGCTTGTTCGTTTGTTTGTTTGGTTTTTTGTTTGTTGTTTGTTTGTTTGTTTAAATATTTCCAGTCACAACAGGTCTAGAAATGGTCGGTCTGAAACATCGAGCTGAACATCGGCTTCTTCAAATGTGACATTTTTTTCCTCTACGATAAGACAAACCTGCTTATTCTTCGATTTTGTCCAGTATCATTTGACGAGTTTTATCAACATCTTATTTTTCAACAAAGAGCCATTATACATACAGTATTTCCAATGGCCGTTTTTCTTACGAACATTAAAGTGAGTGTTATTGTTAAAAGGTTTGATGTGCCATCCATTTTGATAACTGAATCTGAAGATAAACTGAAAAGTGAGGAGGCTCCACGGCAGTTGCTAGGT
>JADBJO010008432.1:30000-42500 GCA_016801955.1 Conus betulinus
GAGAGAGAGAGAGAGAGAGAGAGAGAGAGAGAGAGAGAGAGAGAGAGCAGACCGTCAGAGAGACAGACGAACAGACTAGCGGCGTTTATCTGCGCTTGGAAAGCGAAAACTTTAAACAAAATGAAGTGAACAATGAACAAACAGTAAGTAACACGAAGAACACGTGGAGGAAAAAAAAAAAAAATCCTCCGCCAATCTAGTCGTCGAAAACTGAGCCCCAACTAGCCCCAGTACGTCGTCTGGAAACAGTTCACCGGAAACTGTGCCTGAGACTTCACACCTCCATTTTTTTTTTTTTCCCTGGCCAGGTAAATGTCAAAGCGTTTTGTATCGGCCTTATTTTGAATGCCCTGGTATACTTTACACAGTAAACACAGATAGAAAGCAGGAATATGTGAAAGAATAGAAGAAAAGGACGTGAGCTGATTTGGAAAAAAAAAAAAAAAGAAAAGAAAAAGAAAAAAAGAAAAAAAAAGGCTGGGAGAAGGACACAACGAATGAATGAAGGAAGGGAAGAATGAATGAACAAATAGGGGGGGAGAGAGAGAGAGAGAGAGAGAGAGAGAGAGAGAGAGAGAGAGAGAGCAGCCACGGAAAGAGGTTAGGGAGGGGGATATAATGATTGACTGACCGACTGACTGAATGAATGGATGATGAGCGAATGAATGAATGATTGAAAAGCAAATCCAAGAAGGAAAGAAGAAAAAGAAAAAGCAAGAGGTAGAGAAAGAACGAAAAGGTAAAAAAAAAAAAGCATAATGACGTTTAAGAAAAAGAAAACGTAAAGAAAGGAACAAATCAACACAAAAGAAAAAAAAATCGGGAAAAAAAAAAACAGCTGAAAGAAAAATCTGGAATGGAAATAAAAAAAAAAACAGAAGAAGAAAAAAAAAACTGACATAAACAAAACAAAAATGAAAGGAATGAATGAAATAGAGAAAACAACGGAAGAAGAAAAGAAGAAAACGGAAAAATAAGAAAGATAGAATGTGAGAAAGAGACGAGGTCAAGAGAGCTATAGAAAACAAAATACCACAAAAGACAGAAAGAAATGAACACAGAAAAGAACGTGGGAGAAAAAAAATGGCGAACGAATGGTTTCTTACCAGCTGAATTAGCGTTGGCAACAAACCGTCTGCTGCCTTTTTTCCAAATTGTATTCACTCTTCACCAAAAAAAGGCCCGACACAGAGCGAAGGGCGTTAATCTTCTAGTCATTCTTGCTTTCTTTCTTGTATTCATTGTGTGTGTGTGTGTGTGTGTGTGTGTGTGTGTGTGTGTGTGTGTGTGTGAGGTTTTTTTTTTCCCTGTTCATCCGTCCAGACAAGTAAGCAATACTGGACCTTTCGTAGGCCAAATCATAAATACCCCACGTTTTAATTGGTACGTTTTTGGAATTCATTTCCTGAAAACTCCTTGTTTTTCGTCAGACTAGCTTCTTAAACCTTCGTTATTAAAGGACAATTATCGGAAATGGAGACTCTTGGGACCAGCAGTTTGCTGCAGTTGATCTACAGATGAATGTACAGAGTTGTTGTGTGACAACCCTCCTCCCCTCTCCTAAAGAGGGGTGTTTGCTTTTGCCTTTGCCTGAACATTGAAACGTCTTCTTTGTTTGAGGGGAGATAAAGACCTTTTTGAAACAAAGAAGAAAGAAAGAAGAAAGAACAACAACAACAACAACAACAACAAAAAGCAGGCTACGCAGAAGAATAAGAAGTAGACGAGGAAGTGGTGGAAGAGAGGAGGAAAGAGTGATTAAAAAAAGAAGATGCTGGTGTAAAAGGTAAAAGGAAAAAAAACAAAAGAAAATTAGATATAAAAGATAAAGTAGAAGGAGGAGGAGGAGGGGGGGGGGAGAGTGAGAAGGAAGAGGAAGAGCAGGAAGGGAGGGAGAAAGAAAGGGGATGAAGAACGACATGACGAAATACGAGTAGTAGTAGTTGAAGAAAACGAAAAAATAAAATTATATATAAAAAAAAAAACAGTACAAGAACATAAGAAATGGGGGTGGGGGTAGGGGTAGAAGAAAAAGATGAATTTGAAGAAGAAAGAAGAAGAAGAAGAAGAAGAAGAAGAAAGACAAAAGAAGAAGAAGAAGACAAAGAAGAAGAAGAAGAAGAAGAAGACGGAGACTGAGTTATTGAAGACGCAGTAACCATTACAGACCACATCTACATAATCATACCATTTGTCTCTGGTCTAACTAACAAAAATGTTAAAACTGTCATTATAAAAAAAAAATGGAAAGAGAGGGGTTAGTTACTACCAAGGGCATCGCCAAACAAAGCTCAGGACAAGTCATGATTGACAAGCCTTGTTTGTCGATGTCCTTGGCGGTAACTAACCCCCTCTCTTTCTAAATTTTGCTTCATTCTTCGCCCTCAGTCACTCTATTTTGAAACTTGTCATTATAAAACTAAAACATATTCTGAAATTATTATAGCACATAAACCCCGAAAGAAAAAAACAGGTGAGTTGAAGAATGAAATCATTAGAAAGAGAGCTTAATGTCAGTTACGTTACAAGCTTGGGAAAAATCAGGGAAAAAACAAGAGTCAGAATGAACAGAATGGTGATATTCTAACAGACCAGACAGATATATTCTACGAATAGCTTAGTTGCTCCCCCACCCCCACCCCCCCCCCCCCTCCTTCCACCCCCGTTTAAAGCTGCAACCAGACCGTAGTAGCAACTACTGTAAACTATGCAACCAGGTGGTCACAGTATTTAACTCACACGTGCAAAAAAAAAGGTGTGTGTGTGTGCAATTGTCCTGCTTCGGTTGTCCGTGTGTGTGTGTGTGTGTGTGTGTGTGTGCGTGTGCGTGTGTGTAGGTGTGGTGGTGGTGGGTGGTGGTGGTGGTGGTGTGTGTGTGTGTGTGTGTGTGTGGTGTGTGTGTGTGTGTGTGTGTGTTGTGTGTGTATAGGTGTGTGTGTGTGTGTGTGGGGGGTGTGTGTGTGTGTGTGTGGTGTGTGTGTGTGTGTGTGTGTAGGTGGCGTGTGTGTGTGTGTGTGTGTGTGTGTGTGTGTGTGTGTGTGTGTGTGTGTGTGTGAGCGCGCGCGCGCATGCGTCCGTGCACGCGTGCGTGTGTGTGCCCATGGTGAACTTTGATATTTTCATATCCTCAGTCATTACTAATGTTATCATTATCACCTTTAGCAAAACAAACAATATGGATATGGATCTATCTTGCGTTCCACAGCTAAATGAGTCTACGCAGGCTTATCACTGATGCAGGCCAGTCAAGCAGACAAAGTTGCATTAAAGCTGCAAATAAACCGTTTCACCACTAAAAGATTTCGATTATAAAAACAACTCAAACAAACCATACATGCCATGGTGATGCTAAGAGTACAGGAAAGGGTCGCCAGTTGCCGGGAGAATCACGGATACATCAAACAGAACACAAGTGATGGCTGTTACGTGAACATTGCATTATAAGACTTTTTGGACGCTGCAGTATTGCAATATCTAAGGATTCAAACCAGCCGCTGTGGCGAAGTGATTAACGTCGCGGACTCCTGGCTGGGAGGTCGTGAGTTCGAATCCCATCAGAGTCATGTGGGTTTTTTTTTTTTTTTACTGCCCCGACCCGGCCCCTACCATGAGTTGAGAGTTTGCTGCGGGCTGAGTTGGGAAGACTGGGGCCACACAGTCGAGTTTCATCTACTTTGTGGATGCGTTTCTGAGAGTGTTGCTCAATTTCCTGACCAACACTGCAGGTGCCTGTATCTCTCGGGCTTGGTTGACGTCTGGATATATTATGAGAGGAAGCGTAGAGTACAGCCCTGTCATGTAGTCTCAGACCGAAATGGAAATACGTAGCATCATCTTAATCACCCTCATTCTCAACGATCAGCATGAAAAAAATTTTTAGGGATTCAGGGTAAAAATAAATAGTGGATTCAGAGCTTAACAAGCTCTTCTGAGCTGTGAGAGTTCAAAAAAAAAAAGAGAAAAACTTTCCATAGCCTGTTGAAGGTAAACAGTCAGAGGTTCACTGAGTCTAGGACTCAACAAAATGACGGATGGTGGAGCTCATCCATGTCCTTCAACCTCATTTAACCTTCCCTGGACCGAATCAGGTCCCCGTTTACGTTTGGGTGGACCTGACACGAACTCCTGGCCCATCAGCATCGTAACGAGCGCTCTAACAATGTAACCACGGGTCCCTCTTGGAGAGAGAGCATAACTAGGGCGGCAATTTTGTTGTCATCTCTTATAAAACGGTTTCAGGATTATCATCGAGTTCAAAACTAGTTCCGCATGAATCCATGCCCAGGACCAAGTTTGATTCATGTCGTTTAATGTCCAGCCGGTGGCGAGGGGCCCTACCAGAGATGTCACCAGGGTCAAAGTCAATGCCTGCACCCGAAGACGGAGAGTGAAGGGCAACTGGTTGCAGTGTGTCTGGTGAACCTAGGTCCACCCCTGTCGTATGCCACAGCTGAGAGTACGCCTGAGGCAACCACTCACCTCATCCCCCCCCCCCCCCCCCCCCCCCCTTCTGCCCTGCACCCCGCCCCTCTCCATTCACCGAGGGTTAAAGAGGGGAGCGAATCTGCCACGCGCACGGAGTGGGAACGAATTCATTTCGCACAGTTAGTTACATGGCTTTGTTTTGTAACAGCCAGAGTACAGATTGTAAGAGTCAAGACCACTTGCCGGTGGTTTTAGACTTCTGGGGAAAATGTCGCCCACTGAATAACATTTCCTATAACCTTTCTTTCACTGCCTTTTAGTAGTAGTAGTAGTAGTAGTAGTAGTAGTAGTAGTATCATGATGATGATGATGATCATCATCATCATCATCATTTTTTTTTTCACTGTTTAAGTGAGTATTTAAGTATGTACATGCCTACATGCTAAAGTGCGAACCTGTGAGCGTGTGTGTGTGTGTGTGTGTGTGTGTGTGTGAATGTCCGTATTATTTCGGAAAAGGCGGAGCTGAAATGTTTTTCTTTCGTTGGACAAGAAACACTTGGATTATGAGCAACATTATCTTTCGCTCTTACTTCCAAGAATAAACAATCTGACGTTTTAACAGGCATGACGTGAGCAACGATGATGGGTTTGTTTTCTTTGTTTTCTCTTCGTTTCGTCTGTCCCTTGTGTTCCATATAACCCATGTATTTCTTTGTTCTCGTTTCTCATCTACGTCATTTTTTTCTGAATTTTTTTCTCCATTGAGTTTTGTTGCGATCAAATAATAATTACTGTTCTTCTTATCTCGTGAACTTCCTTTGATGTGTTGCTCTGACAACGCAGCGGAAGTCTTCTGTATGTGCTAGCGCAGCCTAGCGTGAAATCGCCTCCCTTTGGTCGCCGGCCACGTCAAGTCTTTCAACTTTTCCCCCCCATGTTTTTAAAACAAAGAATGTGATCTTTTCTTTATCATAGACACGCTTTGTTTTCAAACAGAAGTTAAGAAAATGAAAACGTAAAAAGCATTCGCTCTCTTCAGGATGTTGGGGGGGGCGCGCTATCGGTGTTATATAGCGTGCGGGTCCTGATTTCATTTTTGTGCGTGTGTGGGTCAATTACATTCATTGCACGTGCTATCTGTGGTTCTCGGGTTGCTTGCTGTGGTCTGTTCAGGGGGAATTCGCTGACAAAGATTTCCATTTATGCCTGCAGTTATTTACTATTTTCTACTTTTGTATTCAAAGTTGCTAAATAGGGTTTACATAGTATTAACCATTTTTCTGTGGAACATAAGTTGCATTTTTAAAAAAAATATTGTTGTATGGTGTTGCTCTTTTTATGATTTTCCATGATGCTGTAGTTTATTTTTTTTATCTTAAGTCTCCAAATGTATTTACTCAGTTCCGTTTGGTTTTTGTATTTTTTTCTTTGTTGAATGACTGTTTGTGGTTTGCGTATCTAGTTTTAAAGTGGTTTTCAGTAATCCCTATATATGTTTCTTTTTTCATTTTCTGATGTTACAGTAGCTTGGTATACAATATTATTGTAAAGGCATTTGTTGCTTTAGGGGCACTGTTCTTTTTTTAGTGCAATTGCAGATATCCTTTCATCACCTTCTTTTTTTTTGCTGTGTTGCTTTTCATTTTGTTGGATGAATCAATTATGTTTTTGAGGTTGGGCATACATGAGTATGATAGTTTGATGGTGTTTTGTTGAATATTTTTGCAAACAGTGACATCAGGCCATATAACACCGGCAGTAGGCGCCCCAAAACCATCCTGACGAGAGCGCTGGCTCGAAACAGATCTGTGGTTTTTAAAACTTCCTTTTATCATCATATTTTTAACAGATGTTGCTCCCCAAAGACAGACAGACAGACAGAGACAAAGACAGAGACAAGAGAGAGGCAGAGACAACGACAGACAGACATACTAGACAGACAGACAGAGAGTGAAATGTTGAGACAAACTGGCAACTTCGATAGTAAGTTAAGTGATAAACTGAACCACTGCCTTGTGTTTCAACATACTCAACAAGAGTGTAAATCGTGTCATACACACGTGTCACGAGTCACGCTGAAAGTTTGTCTCAACAGCAGCAGTCAAAAGTCCAGAACAGGGTCCAACCCTGAGGAAGTGTGTGCACCGCGCACGTGCAACAAACTGAACATAGTGCTAAGGCACGGTCTCCATCCTTCAGGGCTTGCTCTGAGGTTAGATAAAGAAGCGAGTGACGGAATGACTGCGCCGCAACACACACACACACACACACACACACCAAACGCAACGCGTTTCGACCGATTTTTGGTCTTCTTCAGGCAAAAAGAAATAGCATTCAGACAACAACAACAACAACAACAACAACAACAAAAACCCGGACGAACAGAGACAGTCACTTAGCTGCTTGCACTCGGTGCTAAAAAATACCTATGGAATGGAAACGAGACCGAACGGGAGATAATACGGGTGAGAATACCAATAATGATGATAATACTAATACTAAGACTGATACTAGTATAGTTATAATTATAATAATCGCACTGACAATAATGACGATGATGATGATGATGACGATGATGATGATGATGATGATGATGATGATGATGATGATGATGATGATATTCGTCATAGCAACAATAACAGCACTAGCAGAAGAAGAGGTGGGTGCGGAGTTAAGGGATAGTTACAATAGTTGAAATCAGTTTACACTGGGGGCTAGAATAGCCCAGTTGGTAGAGCGCCGGACTCGTGATCCAGGAGTTGCGGGTTCGAATCTCTGCCAGGCCGTTTCGGTTCAGGGGGATTTTCCCCCGGAGTTAACATTGGTTCTGACTCCATTCCCCATACAGTCCTTCGAGTGAGACTATAAACCGAGGTCCTGTGTGTGAACGCGCGCACAACATCTTGTACACACGTAAAATCCCATCACCAACTTTTCGGAAGAGAAGGCCAGTTTGGCCGTTGGTATGGATGACACGTTACACATAGCATGCGCCTTCCCCGAAGATGGAGTTTGGCTGTCTTAATGGCGGGATAAAAAAAAAAAAAAAAAAGTGTCAAACACACAAACTCCACTGCCTGTCCATACAGGCAGTGTCCGCAGGAGTATGAGCCTGCGTACGCAGAAAGAAAGAAAGAAAAGTTACACCTAAGTTTATCGTCCCCCCCCCCCCCCCCCCCCCCCCCCCCCCCCCCCCCCCCCCCCCCCAGCTAAGGTGGTATACCAAGACAGGAATAACCTATCCTTAGGTAAGGGGGAGAAGAGGATGAGGAGGAGGTGTGGGGGTTGGGACCGGGGAGGGGGGTGGTGGTAGGGAGGAGGGAGGGGGAGAGTTATCTCACACTACTAGCCCACACCACCAGAACGTCACATGGGCGACGCGTTCCAAGATATATTCATTTTGTGTCATTTGTTTACGTTTGTTTTTATTTTGTTCTTTCTTTTTTTCCCCCCAACTCATTACTCCGTGTCAATTTATTTCATTTATTTGTTACTATCTTGTTTCGTAGTCGCTTGGGTTTTTAAACATTCGTTTCATGCCAGTATAAGCTCTAACATATGCTTTCAGATCACTTTTTTTTTTTTTTTTTTTTTTTGGTTTTTACGTTTCGGAAAAGGGCAGTGGGACATATGGGAGAAGTAGAAAGAGGGAGATCATCTGAAACTTCTCCCCTGCCCCCACCCCCTCTCCTCCTCCTCTCTCCCCAAGGGTGCGTCTGGAGCCTCTTTCCATCCCCAAGTCCTCCCCCCCCCCCCCCCCCCCCCCCCCCTGCCCCGACCTTCCCCCCATGACACCCTGGAGACCACCCTCAAGAGCTCCGAGGCGCCGAAATTCCCATCGGCCCTTGGGTGAAATACCGGAAACGTTCCCAGCAGGTCTCGCGGAAATCACTGACGCGAAAATGAGGCTGAAGACTTCTGACAGGTTTTGTTTGTTTGTTTGTTTGTTTTTTTTTCTTATCCATCAGGGAAAGTTGTAGTAGCTAAAGTCTGAAGCTTTACTTCTTTTCCTTCCCTTTAAGACAAGTAAAACACGAAATGGCAAAGTTGATATCATTGGCACGTTTCGATATTCTTTTTGGTTGTGTGTCTGGCAACAGCATTACGAACTTCTTTAAACAAATGCATTGGGAAGATGGAATGCTATCCCCTAAACAAATCTTTTAAATGTTTATTCAGGATTCGTCGTTGTGTGATTCGGACCAAACGACTGTTCAATGATCCGTCCGATAAGATGATCACACATTTTTAACTGAAGATGAACACCGTGAGGTTTATCTTTCACACAGTTGACATCTGTCTATGGTGGAAGATATATTTCGTCAAAATATCAAAGCTTTCCAAATATACATACGCTAAAAGTTGCATGTTCCATATCTATTTTTACACACACACACACACACACACACACACACACACACACAGAGAGAGAGAGAGAGAGAGAGGAGAAAGCAAAGTGTACATGCTTTTTTCCACCCAGCCCTGGGGAAACACAAAGAAAAGAAAAAGAGAGAAAAAAAAAAAAAATGCAAAACCTGGAAGTCATTATAGCAACTACAGGGAAAAAAGTTGAATACACAAATCCATAATTAGTCTGTACCAGTCAGTGTTTCCCCTTTGTCTCACTCGTGGAGTGACTGAAAGAGTGGGTTCAGGATGTGTTTGACCTTGGCAACGGTCTTCGCTCTCCGTTTGTCCTTCTAGTTTCTGTTATAATGCAATACTCTATACTACAACACAACACAATATAGTTGCGTGTGTGTGTGTGTGTGTGTGTGTGTGTGTGTGTGTGTGCATGCGTGCGTGCGTGCGTGCGCGCGCGCGCGCGCGCGCGCGTGTGTGTGTGTGTGTGTGTGTGTGTGTGTGTGTGTGTGTGTGTGTTCTGATAGGGCAGCAAATCGAGATCCCTAAAGTACAAGTTGTTGCGGACTGAACGATTTACTTCCCTATTTTTTTTTTCCCTTTAAAAGGAAATGGAACCATGTGAGTTATCAATATGCCTACGTCTGGAGAGCTTTGGTATTTCACGAAAATGTGCTCCTTTAGCGCGTGCAGCTGGCGTGCGATAAAGCACTGAAGGGTGAAATATCTGGCAAATATCGGCATTTATGCCAATAGCGCGCGTGAGTGTATGTGTGTGTGTGTATTTATGTGTGTGTGTGCGTGCGTGCGTGCGTGTATGCGTGTGTGTGTGTGTGTGTGTGTGTGTGTGTGTGTGTGTGTGTGTGTGTGTGTGTGTGTGTGTGTGTGTGTGCGTGTGTGTGTGTGTGACTTGCTATGGATTTCGTCAAAACCTGAAAGCACATACGTATATTTGATGCAAAAGAAAGAAAAAGATTTGAAGCAGACCAGGAAGAAAATCAATGGAGAAAAAAAAAGGAAAAAAAAAGAGAGGAGAGAAAGAGAAGAGAGGGGAAGGGGGTGGGGTGGTTCAAGAAAAGAAAAAAAGAAGAAGAAGAAGAAGAAGAAGAAGAAAAGAACGGAAAAAACAAGTTCAAAGGAGAGAAGAAAGAAAGAAGAAGAAGAAGAAGAAAGAAAAGAAAAAAAAAAAAAAAAAAACAAGTTCAAGAAAAGAAGAAGAAGAAGAAAGAAGAAGAAAAAAAAGAGAACGGAAAAAAACAACAAGTTCAAGAAAAAAGAAGAAGAAGAAGGAGGAGGAGACCATGAAGTCAGATAAACAATAAACCAAGAAGAAGGAAAACCAACGTATTTCAAACATAAAGTACCATTCCTCTTTCACCCCATATATTCAGAAAAATCCTGAAACTGAAACGATTACTATCTACGCGCCGTAAAGCCATAGAAAAAAAATTGAAATAGCCCGCTGTATATTCTAGCTTATTTCCTCAAATGGCTCAACAAGAAGAACATGTTTGTTGATGATATATAAGTAATATGAGGCTCATTCGTGGTAAATCATAACAATTGTCCATCATGGCATACACAAATGCATACGTGAACAGAGGCTTGTTTAGTCATAATTTACCGCTACGTATTATAGGCCTATAAGAAATCCAACACTGCGTTCTTGACGAGTCGGAATGCAACGACTGGCGATATGTAAGTATTGCAAACAAACAATAAAAAAGTATCCTTCATAACCGGTATTTTTACAATATAAAAAATATATCAAACAGTTATTTGTTCCCCCTACGATTTACATAAAGGGAATTCGAAAGTGTTTTCTAAATTTAATTTAGTCATCGTATTCTATCATGAAATAAACGGACACGCAGGTAATTGATGACTTTTCTCCTTGAAATTGTAAAAAGGATACGAAAAGGTCAAGTGGATCAGATGACCTAACCTTCGAATAATAAATGATGAAAGACAACGACGTATGCTTGAAAAAGCCCCTTTAGGCAATAAATACAAAAGGAATGAACAATCGTAAGGAATTCCAATATATCAGCGTTGTAGGGAATTTTTCTTTCCCTTTCGTCATGAGAATACGGTCACAAATATTATTGCAGTTTGGTCTGCAACTGTTTGTGAGTGCACTCATAAGCCTATCATTTAAAAGTACAGATGATCTTGTTAAAAAGCAAAAAAAAAAAAAAAAAAAAAAAAAACAAAAAAAAACCTGCAGGCAAAACACTTGTTGAAATCCAAACGAAAGTGACGTCTAATTATCTGGTCTATGGGGAAAAAAAAGTATAACAAAATATATCTTCTGTTAGATGGTGTTATCAAATTATTTTGATGGAACAGAAAGATTAAAACTTTTTTTTTGTCTTGTGAAAGCATTCCGAACATTTAAACGGTTTGAGAATACAAAATGCAAAACTCTCAAACCATTCTATGTAAAGAAAACAAAATCCCCGGTCTTCATCGTTGTTTTGCCAGACAAACATCTAGTGTCTCCAATCGTTTACAAGAACAAAGATCTCAATAATTTGAGCATGTCATATTTTTTTTTTTATTAGAAACTAACAATGTTAGGCTCTTTGTCGTCCGGAAATCATTAATCATGTTCTTTCCAATTGAAGAGAAAGGTAAAAGGAACGAGAATAGAAGAAGAAACGAACGAAAACGATGTGTGTGTGTGTGTGTGTGTGTGTGTGTGTAAAAGAGGACGTTTTTTTATTTTTGCCCTTTCTTTAACATTATTCAACCATTCTTCCTCCTCTAAGATCAGAACTCTAACGGCGCTACGCCATCTTTGACCATGTCAGGATTTTCAGCCTATCTCTGTGACATGAGGATGGGAACTACAAAGGGGTAACCCGACTATGTGACATGAAAGAACCCAAACTTGAATGTATCGGACTATTTTTTTTCTTTAATCATCACAAGTCATTACCTTATTTCCCAGTCAATTAAGCAGACCGAATCAGGGCTGCACTACGGAAATCATCATCCGATTTACGTAGCGAACGACTTTTCCCACCAACATTCATCAAATCTGTGCAAATGTGCAGAACAAAGATCCAACTTGTAAGAGAGAGAGAGAGAGAGAGAGAGAGAGAGAGAGAGAGAGAGAGAGAGAGAGAGTCAAACAAAAAAGCATCACAGTCTCGATCTTACAACACTACAAACGAAACAAGCCTCACCTTTCCCTGCAGCAATCAGTCAACGGGTCCACCGTTCCTTCAGCTTTTTTTTCTCCTTCTGGTCCTGGAAATGGAGATGAACAGGAACTAAGCAGACCACTCTTGAGCGTCCGAAAGCAAGCAACAACCTCTTTGCAAAGTTTTTCTTTTCTTTTCTTTTTTGTTAAAGAAGTGTCCAACAAACTTTTGGTTCACAAGACAGAAACTTTTTTTTCTTCTTTAGAAGCGGAGCGAAAAAACCAAAGGCAAGAGTTCTTGCGGTAGAGAGACTGCAGACCTTTGTCTTGTCGTCGTCGTAGTCGTCTTCTACGTCCTCTGGCCTTAATTGACTGTGTGTGTGGCGGTCTAGTCGGTGAGCCGGTGGAGAGTGGAGTGGACCAAATGGTAAAGACAGACAGTCAGTGGCCCTGCCGTTATATGTGATGCAGGCTCCCCCTCCCACGCGCTGGAATGTCTAGGCTTTCTTCGCCCTCCACTGGCTCGTGGGCAGAGCCCATATATGGTTGAGGCCGCGAGATGT
>JADBJO010008432.1:47500-57500 GCA_016801955.1 Conus betulinus
GATCTTCGTTGTTGATCTTCTCTGGCCATCTGATTTTGAAGATGCGCCTCAGACAGGTGTTGATGAAGGTCTGAATTTTTTGCTGTTTTGCCTTGGTCATTCTCCAAGTCTCGCAGCTGTAGAGCAGAACCGACTTCACGTTTGAATTGAGATATACTTCGTTTGTGTATATATTTGATAAAATGTAATGTTCTGAAGATCATGCAGACGTCAATTTTCACCGCTACAAATGATTCACAGTTCTGCCACAGACGTGGAGATTAGCCATACTAAAGTAATGTGTCTGCTCTAACATTCTTCTGAAACAATTTCTTGCTATTGAATAACAATGTATTGTTTGTTTCTTTCTTTACTCATGAGCTTCAGCAAACTATGCAAGCTTAAGTATTATGATTATGTACCGTATTAACTCTGTCATCTCTAAATGTAAGATAAACGGGAACAATTGGATCTGATCTCGAACAATGTTACTTTTCTTTTTATTGTAAAGCTCTATTCCCCACTGGTTGCAATAGCTGGTTTAATTTGTTTCGTAATTTTCTTTCTTAGTGTCTTTTTTCACACAGAATGGGGGGATCTTCTACATGAAATGAATATGATATCTGGCTGTAATTTTATTTTGTATGTGTGTAATGCTATTACATATGTAAAGTGAGTTGTTTTTTTTTTGACCAACTTATTGTGTCTTTAATACATTATTGAAAAGCATACGACTGGGAGTATTTCCTTGGTCTACTCCCTACGTCACATGAACAGGCATGCCATGTGCGCATGAATGTTAATGTGTATTTTTTATGAGTTTAAATAATTTTTCTATGTGTCTGTTCCATTCAATTTTGATAACATTGCTTTGTGATGTACATTGTCGAAAGCTTTTTGGAAATCCATAAAGCAGCAATCGATCTTCCCTGTCTAGATTCTAAAATATTGATTTCTAATTCACACAGAATACATTTTTGATCAGATGTTAATATCTGTACAGAATCCGCTTGTTTTCCCGGCTGGTAGATTATTTGTTTCCAAATGTTTACTTATTCTTTTAATGATGATCTCTCTCTCTCTCTCTCTCTCTCTCTCTCTCTCTCTCTCTCTCTCTCTCTCTCTCTCTCTCTCTCTCTCTCACACACACACACACACACACACACACACACACACACACACACACACACACACACACACACACACACACACAAATCGAACTGGACAGTTAAGCGTTATTCCCAACACCCCCCACACCCAGCCTCCAGTATCTGGTAAAGGTTTTATGGGCATTTATTTTTGTAAATGAATATGGTTATAACCGTCTTCGATATATAAGGATGAATTCTAGATTCTAATGATGAAATTAAGTTTTTCGTTTGATGTGTCTGTCACTTTAAAAAAGCTTTTATTGTCTCATAGAATGAGTGAACATTTAAAATAACAAATTGCTCACTGGCCGAAAAACAAAGCAGGCTCTAAAGAAACATTGAAATCTGATCATCTACTCATTCTGTGTAAATACCTTCAAAGGCAGGCTTTTTTTAAAAATTCTAGTAGGTTGTTTGCTCTTTTAATTTTTCTGTTCGGTATTAGCCAAGCCAGTTGAGGCTGGAGAAATATACTGAATCTTCTCTTACCTTTTCTCCGAAAAATTTCTTTTATTTCTTTAATTCTCTGATTCCGTACTTGTACATTTCTGTTGACCTTGTTTTCTCTTCTTTTTGTCTCTTTCTCTCCTTCTTTATTTTTTTTTTTCTGTTCTTTCTTTCTTTCTTTTTGTTTTGTTTTGAAAATATTCACCCATTTGTTACTGTTAGGAATTCCATACTTTTTGTAGATTTTATTTTGACTTTTTCTTCTCTTTAAAGTGTTTGACCTTTTGTTGCTGTTAAGGATACTCATTCATGTTTTTTGACCAAGGTTTTTAAGCTCCTTTAGTGTTCTTCACAATACATCTTGATCTCTTAATAGGCTGTATGTAAAGTTGTAACATACATTTCCTTAAGTAGTTTGTTTTCTTTTGAAAGATTTACCGATACTTTTTTTTTTATAATTGAGAAATACAGTTATCTCTCAAATATCTCCTACGCAGGATTCTGTGAAAGCAATCGTTAGAGAAAGGATCCCTCTCTTTCTGTCCTATGTAGTACGAGCCTTTTCTTTCTTTTTCTTTTTTTCATGTGAGTGTGGCAGGGTGGCAGGGGGGGGGGGGGGGGGGGGGGGGAGAGAGACAAATACCTATGGTTCGGGATTTCCTTTTTTTTCGTTTATGTTCAAATGTTAAAAGCTTCACTTGCCATTAAATATATCTGGTTTGAAAGGTCATGTTACTGATAATTTGTTTGTCGTTCATTTTGCTTGACATCCTGTAGTAGCAATTGTATGCCGCCTCCTCTCTCTCTCTCTCTCTCTCTCTCTCTCTCTCTCTCTCTCTCTCTCTCTCTCTCTCTCTCTCTCTCTCTCTCTCTCTCTCTCTCTGCTTGTTCTCATCATTTGCTCAACTGAATATTTTGCCCCCCTGTTAAATATCTTCATTTGACCAATTTCTCTTTGTTTACTTGGTATAGTTTAGGGACATCTTTCCTTCTTCAGAAGCTGTTTTTTTCCTCCTTTGCTCAGTCTTAAATGGCAACTGTGTATATAATTCTAAAGAGCAGTTGTCTGTGTATACGGAGAGACCTTCCACATCAGGTAACAATAATAATAATAATAATAATAATAATGAATACTTATATAGCGCCTATTCTCGGCTAGAGACCAAGCTCTAAGCGCTTTACAATCAACACTCGTTTACACAACGGGCTACCTACCTGGGTAGTGCCAACTGAAGAGCTGCCAGCTGGCGTTTCATTCAGTCGTTTCCCGTGTCATCCAGTCAGTATCGTTCAATATCGATCACTCATTTTCCTTACTTCCTTCATTCTTTCCATTTCTCACGCAGGGTGCATGCTATGTGTAACGTGTCATCCATACCAACGGCCAAACTGGCCTTCTCTTCCGAATGTTGGTGATGGGATTTTACGTGTGTGCAAGATGTTATGCGTGCGTTCACACACGGAACCTCGGTTTATAGTCTCATTCGAAGGTACATGATTTGTTGTCACAAACTTTGAAAGCAATAATAAATTTTTTCTTTACATCTCTCACTATTCTACCTTTCAATATTCGTAAATCAATATCAGTGCATGGATTCATTAGGCCTGATCCATTGTCATGAACCCTTTTGGCCATTGAATGTCTCCCAAGTTCACATAAAACGTCAATTTCACAATGACGTGGCAAACAATTCCATTCTTTTTTATCCATCGTGGTGACATTTTAATTCACTGTCCCTGTTCGTGCATGAAAGTTGCCACGAGCAACCAAATAACTAATGTTCACTGTCCCTGTTCCTGTATCAAAGTCACCACGAACAACCAAATTACCAATATTTACCGTCCCTGTTCGTATCAAAGTACCAAAGTTGTTGAAACGAACAACACCAAATTGCCAATATTCATTGTCCCTGTTCATGCATTAAAGTCACCACGAGCTACCAAATTACCAATATTTATTGTCCCTGTCCGTATACTAAAGTCGACAAGAGCGATGAAATACCCAGTATTCACCGTCCCTGTTCGTGTATTTAAGACACCACGACCTATCAAATTGCCAATATATGTTCTTGCAGTAAAGTCGCCACAAGCAAAACAAATTGCGAATATCTAGATTATGTTCTAAATCGTTTTCGAAAGTCCCCCATATTTTTGCTATGAAATGTTGTTGTTGTTGTTCTTGTTGTTGTTGTTTCTAAATGAGTGTCTCTGGTGGAATATAAACACATCAGACACGTCTTTTCTGCTGATCTCCAAACGTGTGACCTCCATCTGGAACCATCAGCCCCAACTTGTCACTGTTCCTGTGGGGGAGAGTGTTCTCATCATTGATGTCACTGTTCCTGTTGGGGAGAGTGTTCTCATCATTGATGTCACTGTTCCTGTTGGGGAGAGTGTTCTCATCATTGATGTCCACACTGTTCCTGTTCCTTGGGGAGAGTGTGTTCTCATCATTGATGTCACTGTTCCTGTTGGGGAGAGTGTTCTCATCATTGATGTCACTGTTCCTGTTGGGGAGAGTGTTCTCATCGTTGATGTCACTGTTCCTGTTGGGGAGAGTGTTCTCATCATTGATGTCACTGTTCCTGTTGGGGAGAGTGTTCTCATCGTTGATGTCACTGTTCCTGTTGGGGAGAGTGTTCTCATCGTTGATGTCACTGTTCCTGTGGGGAGAGTGTTCTCATCATTGATGTCACTGTTCCTGTTGGGGAGAGTGTTCTCATCGTTGAGTGTTGTCACTGTTCCTGTTGGAGAGAGTGTTCTCATCATTGTTGTCACTGTTCCTGTTGGGAGGAGTGTTCTCATCATTGATGTCACTGTTCCTGTTTGGGAGAGTGTTGTCATCATTGATGTCACTGTTCCTGTTGGGGAGAGTGTTGTCATCATCATTGATGTCACTGTTCCTGTTGGGGAGAGTGTTGTCAACATTTATGACATTTTCGGTGATAGAAACGGACAGGCCACCTGACGGTTTTACAGCCTCTGGGTGTGTGTGAAAGAGGGTCGGCGAAAAAAGTGGAGGTTGTGTGTGTGTGTGGTGTGTGTGTGTGTGTGTGTGTGTGTGTGTGTGTGTGTGTGTGTGTGTGTGTGTGTGTGTGTGTGTGTGCATGCATGTGTGTGTGTGTGCGTGCGCGTGCGCGCACGTGTGTGTGTGTGTGTGTGTGTGTGAGAGAGAGAGAGAGAGAGAGGAGAGAGAGAGAGAGAGAGAGAGAGAGGCAGGGTGGGAGAAGGGGAGGGCGAGGGGGTGTGGGATGTGTGCGTGTGTACTTGGAGTTTGTCGTCGGATGAAAGGAAACAGGGCGGCGACGTTGTCGTCGCTGGCCTTGGCGTTGATGTCAAGGCGTCATCATATCGAGGAAATGACATTTCCCCTCTATATCTGGGTCTCTGTCTCTCTGTCTGTCTGTCTGTCTGTCTGTCTGTCTGTCTGTTGTCTTTCTCCCTTACCTTCTCCCTCTGTCTGTCTGTCTGTCTGTCTGTCTGTCTGTTTGTCTTTCTCCCTTACCTTCTCCCTCTGTCTGTCTGTCTGTCTGTCTGTCTGTCTGTCTGTCTGTCTGTCTGTCTGTCTCTCTCTCTCTCTCTCTCTCTCTCTCTCTGTGCGTCTGTCTATCTGTGTGTGTGTGTGTGTGTGTGTGTGTGTGTGTGTGTGTGTGTGTGTGTGTGTGTGTGTGTGTGTGTGTGTGTGTGTGTGTGCGCGCGCGCGCGCGCGCGCGCATGCCTATGATAAACTACAAAGCATTTTCAGAGGGTCCGGCACTTGAATAATCTCACTGGCCCAGTGGGATTCTGTTTTCGTTTCATTCTCTCAATTCTCGTTCTAGCAGGGTCCTTGGGTCAATTCCCACCCGCTTAGGACAAGCAAGCGATTCTTCTATGAGTCTATATTATCCGTGTAGACTCCAGAGAGACGTGCATGAGAAAGAAGAAGAAGAAGAAGAAGAGAAGAGAAGAAGATGAATGATGATGATGATGATGATGATGATGATGATGATGATGATGATGATGATGATGATGATGATAAAGACGAGCTAGAACAACTACAAGAAAGCGGAAGAGATGAAGAAGAACTAGGAATAGGGACAGAAGATGAAGAGGAGGAAGACGAAACCGGAGGAAGCGAGAGAGAGAGAACGAACAAGAGGACAACAGGAACGATTGCTGGCCATTCTGTAAAGTTCCAGACAGGTTTAACCCGTTTAAGTCCGTCTGGGTGTTGGTCGGTTCTGTGTATACTTAATGTAACTCGGTCACAATTCTCCAAGTCTCCACCATCTGTCCTGAGACTGGCAAGTAGGGGTCCCGGTATACCTTATTCCTTATGCTAGATGAATGGGTAGCAGAGAAAAAAACCACCTGCAGGCGATCAGTTACTCGATCCTTAAGGCAGCGGCTTGGCAAGTGAAAAAAGAGTAAGTGGAGGAGGAGGATGGGGGGGGGGGGGGGGGGGGGTGAGAATGGAAAGAAGAGCGCGAAAAGAGTAAATATAGAGTAAATCCTCCAGCACGGTGTTTAAAGATCAGCAAAATCTCTTCCGAAAACAGCGCCATTTGTATTGCCCTGTTCTATCCGACTTTCGCCCCCTGGCAGAAACACATCAGCAAAAGCCGTGTTTGTCCATCCCGGTATGGCCTACCACCTACACTCATGTGGCATTCTCGCCAACGACGCTATTCAAACGAAACCCAAAGCAGCCAGTGAAGAGTAGAAGAAAACAAAATGAAAGAAGAAAAAGGTATTTTAAGGAAATAGGTTACCGGATTAAAAAAAAAACTGATGAAATAATTTTTGAAAAAAACGGAAATCATCATGACAGGAAACGTTTGGGCGTATGTTTGAGGGATCCTTTAACGATGCAAGGGAGATCACACGTGCCTGCAGCGGAAGAGGCCAGCTCTCATGTTTAATGACCTAAGCACTGTCCCACACACCAGAGCTGACCCAGCAAAGAACTGTGCAGAACTGACTTCACTTCGATTCTCCGAACAGATTCCACCTCCCACTGATCGATTAGAAAAAAAAAAAATCAGAAGCCAGACAAACCACAAGTCCCCAAAAAAAAAACAGACCCCAGAGTCATTCCTGCACCGTGTTGATATGAATTAGACAGACGTCACGGGCTAGCCGGGTTTGTCAGCATGCAGATGGATGCTTTGGCTCCTTCGGCTGCCCACGGCCTGGCCTGGAGAAGGTTCACATGGGCTGACCGGTGCCTGGACATCTTCGCCACCTTCTCTTTTTCTCTCACCGTCTGGATCCAGACGACACGACGACCTGGCCCCTGCGTTGACTTTCGGACTTTAAAAGGCTGAAAACCTGTAAACTACGTGTCAAGCAGACAGTGTCACCATAGACAGTCATTCAGACAGTGTGTCACAGGCAGTCACAGGCACAGTCATTCAGACAGTGTGTCACCACAGGCACAGTCATTCAGACAGTGTGTCACCACAGGCACAGTCATTCAGACAGTGTGTCACCATAGGCACAGTCATTCAGACAGTGTCACCACAGGCACAGTCATTCAGACAGTGTGTCACACAGGCACAGTCATTCAGACAGTGTGTCACCACAGACACAGTCATTCAGACAGTGTGTCACCCACAGGCACAGTCATTCAGACAGTGTCACCACAGGCACAGTCATTCAGACAGTGTGTCACCACAGGCACAGTCATTCAGACAGTGTGTCACCATAGGCCACAGTCAGTCAGACAGTGTGTCACCATAGGCAGTCATTCAGACAGGTGTCACCACAGGCACAGTCAGTCAGACAGACAGTGTGTCACCACAGGCAGTCATTCATAGTCATCATCTGTTTAACGCCAAGATGCCAGACTCTGCTACGTCTGCATTCCACTCAAAGTCATTTCTGGTCCAGGTCTTGAAGGCTGTCGGCAGTCTTGCAGATGGTCGGTCAGTAGTCTTGCAGATGGTGGTCGGCAGTCTTGCAGATGGTTGGTCGGTAGCTTGCAGATGGTTTGGTCAGTAGTCTTGCAGATGGTCGGTCGGTAGTTTTGCAGATGGTCGGTCAGTAGTCTTGCAGATGGTCGGTCGGTAGTCTTGCAGATGGTCGGTCGGTAGCTTGCAGACGGTCAGTCTGTGGTCTTGCAGATGGCCGGAGAAAGAGAGGACGGCTGAGGCCGAACTGGTGTGAGACAGCGGACAGGACCCTGCAGAGAGTGGACAAACAAGGTCAAACCGTCATGCTAGGAGCTGGCAGAGAAAGAAAAGAAAAAGTGGGGGTTCCAGGTTGAAGTTCACATTGGTTCATGCCGAGACCTCTCCTGAAGCAATCGCATTTCCTGCTGTTCTTTAGCTTCTGTTTTAGGCCTCCTGCCAGAGTCTCTGCCTCGCGTGCATACAGCGAGATGGAAAGCATCATGGTGTGCATACAGCAAGATGGAAAGCATTATTATGTGCATACAGCAAGATGGAAAGCATTATTATGTGCATACAGCAAGATGGAAAGCATTATTATGTGCATACAGCAAGATGAAAGCATTATTATGTGCATACAGCAAGATGCAAAGCATTATTATGTGCATACAGCAGGATGGAAAGCATTATTATGTGCATACAGCAAGATATAAAGCATCATTATGTGCATACAGCAAGATGGAAAGCATCATGGTGTGCATACAGCAAGATGGAAAGCACCATTGCGCGCATTCAGCAAGATGGAAAGCACGATTATGTTCATACAGCAACATGGAAAGCATCCTTGCGTGCAACAGACTGGGGTCTGACTCTGAGATCGATGAAACCAGTGGTGACCTTGAAAGAATGACGTCAACATGATGAAAGGGGAGATACCTGGAAGCGTAACAATAGGAAGACGTGACATCGGGAAGGGGGTGGAAGGGGGGGGGGGGGGGGGTGGGGGGGGGGGGGGGGTGGGGTAACTTTTGAAAAGAGTAATCTTTGAAAAGAGTGACAGCTGAGGGGAGCGACATTTAGAGGGGCGGCGGCGGGGGGGGGGGGGGGGGGGGGGGGGGGGGGGGGGGGGGGGGGGGGGGATTAGGGGATGACGTTTTTGAAGACATGACGTTTTGGAGAGGTTTGCATTCAGAAAATTCTATGTATTGATAGGATGACTGTTCTGAGGAACACGCTTAGAAAGGTGATATGGGGGCCGGAATAGCTCAGTTGGTAGAGCGCCGGACTCGTGATCCTGGGGTTACGAGTTCGAATTTCGGCAAAAGGGGATTTTTCCCTCGGAGTAAACATTGGTTCGGACTCCATTCCCCATGCAGTCCTTCGAATGAGACTATAAACCAAGATTCCGTGTGTGCACGTACGCAGAACATCTTGCAGACACGTAAAATCCCATCACCAACTTTCGGAAGAGCAGGCCAGTTTGGCCGTTGGTATGGATGACACGTTACACATAGTATGTACCTTCCCTGAAGATGAAGTATGGCTGCTTTAATGGCAGGATGAAAAACGGTCATACACACGAAATTCAACTGCCTGTCTTTACAGGCAGTGTCCACAGGAGTATCATTTCGAATGTCGATACAATTATGAGAGGGGAGAAGATTGGAAAAAGGGAGGGGGGGGGGGGGGGGGGGGGGGGGGGGGGGGGGGCGTTTAGAAGGGGAGACGTTTGAAAAGGAGAGATACAGGGAAGGGGAGACATTTGAAGGGGGGAGGGGGGAGGATAAATGGAAGGTGTAATATAAATAAGTCCAAAGGAGCCGAAAGAGACAAAACCAGAAGGACAAACAGTTTTGCAAGCAAGTCGAACCCCGTGCGCAGGATGGGACGCAGTTTTTTTTTTTTTTTTTTGTGCTTTGAATGGGATAGTGTTTAACACACGAAATCAATCCCATTTTCCTCTCTGAGTCGGTTTTATCATGATCATTATGATCACTACCATTATCATCATATTATTGTTATCATCATCAATCTTATTATCACTATCATTGTCATCATCATCATCATCATCATCATCATCATCATCATCACCATTATTATTATTTATTATTATTATTATTATTATTATTATAATCATTATTAAAAGAAAAAGAAACAAAACGAACATTTACGCGAGAAAAAAAACACACTTGAGAATGGAAGAGAGAAAAATAGTCAAAAAGGTGAGAATGAAAAGCGGGGAAAAAACGAGAACAAGAAAGAGAAAGGGAGAAATAATGCGTCGAGAACAAGATGAGTACACACACACACACCACACACGTGCGCGCGCGCGCACGCACGCACGCACGCACGCACGCACGCACGCACACACACACCACACACACACACGCACACACACACAATGCACAGAGAGAGAGAGAGAGAGGAGAGAGAGAGAGAGGGAGGGAGACAGAGAGAGAGAGAGATGTGACGGAGATAGAGGGAGAGAGAGAGAGAGAGACGCGAAAAAAAAATAACAAGATTATGAAACTGGAAGAAGAATCGGGTAGA
>JADBJO010008432.1:72500-77500 GCA_016801955.1 Conus betulinus
GATGGGGGGGGGGGGGGGGGGGGGGGGGGCGGAAAAAGCTCAGTTGGCAGAGCGCCGGACTCGTAATTCAAAGGTTGCGGGTTCGAATCGCTACCGGGGCGTTTCGATACAGGGGGATTTTTCCCTCGGAGTTAACATTACTTCTGACTGTATTTCCCATGCAGTCCTTCGAATGAGACTATAAACCAAAGTTCCATATGTGAACGCACGCATAACGTCTTGCACATAAGTAAAATCCCATCACCAACTTTCGGAAGAGGCCAGTTTGGCCGTTGGTATGGATGACACGTTACACATAGCATGCATCTTCCCTGAAGATGAAGTATGACTGCCTTAATGGTGGGATAATAAAAAAAACGGTCATACACACAAAACCTCCACTACCTTTGTTGGGTAGATGGGATTAATACTTACCTGTCCATACAGGGAGTGTCCGCAGGAATATCAGCCTGCATACACAGAAGAAGAAGAAGAAGAAGCAGAGATACCTGAAAGACGAGCTGCGATCCAAGGACGGGACCTTTGAGATTTGCTATCCTTAGAATGGATTCAATCCGAGTGGGATCTCTAGGGACCAGTCAAATCTAGGTACCGGTCAGCGAGATAACACACAACTACAGGGCTGGTTTTAATGAAACCTGGTACAAATGGTCTATAGCCCGAAAAAACAACTCATTAAACGTTGGTGTGGATCTACGTCACAGTTTCGGATCCAAGGAGGGTGATGAGGAGGGGGTGGGGGTGGGAGGTGGGGTTGGACAGACTGCGTTTTTATTTAAAAGAAAATGAACCAAAACGATTTTTAGGGAACCTGGTGGAAAGGTGGGAATGCAGTTTACAGATGCCCCCATTAAAATTTAATACGGGTCTGTGGAACGAATCAGGTAGAAAGAAAGACATCCAGGATCTGTTTGAATGCGGCAAAGTTTCGGCACTCTGCCAGAAGCCTTTCTGCCTGCCTTTGCCTTTTTTTTTCTTCATCGCTGTTGCTTTCATGGTGGTTGAGTTGTCTCTCGTCACCCTTTTGATTGAAGCGTTTGGGGTTTCTTTCTTTCTTTGTTTTATTCTTGTCTGTCTGTCTTTCTGTCTGTACGTCTGTCTGTCTTTTTTGTCTGTTTGTCTTTCTCTCTCTCTCTCTCTTCTTCTGTCTGTCTGTCTGGCTGTCTTGCTTTCCTTCTTCCTTTCTATTTTTTTTTTTCTTTTCTTCTCTTCTTTCTTTCTGTCTGTCTGTCTTTCTTTCATTTGTGTTCAAATTCCATCAGTGCTAACTGTAGAAGCTAGACAGGATTAATTAATTTGATCATTTGCCATTGAGGTATGCATCCTTTTACAGTAGGACTTTTGTACCTGGCAGTGGGAACGATTCTCTGACGTCTGGAGACAGATACAAGATGTGTGATATTTGTGGCCAGGAGAAGTCCTTATCCGCCGATCAGCAGCCTGTTGTATAACGCAGACAGACCACAGAAAAGACATCGGACTAAACGGCGACATTCGACGTGAGCAATGCGGGTAGAAAATAGCAAGACCTGAATAGTTCAGTGGTGGCAGAGCGCCGGACTCGTAATCTGGTGATCCTGGGGTTGCGGGTTCGAATCGCCGCCAGGCCGTTTCGCTACAGGGGGATTTTCCCCTCTGAGCTAACATTGGTTCTGACTCCATTTCCCATACACATAGCATCTTGCACACACGTAAAATCCCATCACCATTTTTCGGAAGAGAAGACCAGTTTGGCCGTTGTTATGGATGGCACCTTACACATAGCATGCACCCTGTAAGAAATGGAAAGAATGAAGTAAAGAAACTGAGTGAACGTGAACGATATTGAACGATATTGACTGGATGACACGGGAAACGACTGAATGAAGCACCAGCTGGCAGCTCTTCAGTCGGCACTAGCCAGGTAGGGGAGCTCGTTGTGTAAACGAATGTGGATTGTGTGGATAGGCGCTATAGAAGTATTCAATATAATACATCATAACAGAAAGAGCAAGACAAAGCTTCGACTTCAAGCAAGTTTGATGGCTTTGGATGTTCTCTGTGTGGCTGTTTTCATCACAGAACAACAAAATAACCGCTTTCTTGAACGGCTGGATATTATGACAGAAATGAGCCAGCTACTGACAAACAGACATGGTGTATCCACTCTTCATTTGTAATGCCATTCAAATGCTATTGAGGCTCTTTATTCTTTCCTCCTAGTTTTTTTTTTTAAGATCGGGATCAAAGGTAGAGCTTTGACATCGTTCATTTTTTTTATTTTGTATCCTCAGAAGGACAGAATGATGTTCGTTGGACATGACTCTTTTTAGTGAGTCGCACAGCTGTCTGTGTCTTCCAGTTGCCATTCGAAAAGCTACTTGGGAAGCTTGTAAAAGCTTGCAGCGATCCGATCTTGTATTCTTCCCTCACACGCGTGGGCGCACACACACACACACACACACACACACACACACACACACACACACACACACACACACACACACACACACACACACACACACACACACACACACACACGCACGCACACACACACACACACACACACTCTCTCTCTCTCTCTCTCTCTCTCTCTCTCTCTCTCTCTCTCTCTCTCTCTCTCGCGTGCGCGCGCGTGCGCCCACTCATACACATATACACATACGCGCGCCCACACACACACACACACACACACACACACACACACACACACACACACACACACACACACACACACACACACACACACACACACTTTCTTTCTTTTCTTTCTTTTCTTTTTTTTTTCTTTCTTTCTCTTCTTTTAATCTTTCTTTCTTTTTTCTTTCTTTAATTCTCCTAAATTTATATCGGACGCATAGCATGACAGGTAAGGTGATGTTGCTTATAGCCCGGCTGACCACAAAGGGCCATATCAGGTCTGCCAATAGCAGGACACATTATCTACAATTCCATGCATCACGTTCAAGAGGTCCTGCCAGGTTCTAGCCGATCAAACCTACAGTTTGACGCTTCCTCTGCGCCATAGTTTTTTTTTGTTTTGTTGTTTTTTTTTTTTTTGCTCCACACGACTTATTTCTATAATAACAATGATTCATTCTTCTACCAGAGAGGTGGGGAATGGGGGTGGGGAGGGGGTGTAGGGAGGGGTAGGTGGGGATGTAGTCATCTGCTTTTGATGATTGCATCTATAAACGAAAATGATGTATAAATAGTTCTCTGCAGGCACAGAAGGCTTCATAGAGACTGCACGGGCCATTGCTGTTCACTGTACCGCTACTCACAGCTCTCCTGGGTCGCCTGTTGTTCCTCTTACTCATCCAGGTAAGGCCAGAGGCAGGTAAGCATTCACTGAGTACTTTGGGTTTGCGGCACGACGGGCTGTCCCTACATGCACACTCGGTTGCAAAGACAATCATGCGCCCCGCACGCTGCCACACATCCGACTCTTTTATTTCAATGAAACAACCCAGAATACCGTTTTAAAATTTTTCCTTGGTAAGACACAGAAGAAGAAGAAGAAGAAGAAGTGCGTGTGTGTGTGTGTGGCACACTTCTTTTCGGCGCGTGGGGACTTTGATGGTGTTTTTCTTTGGCATAATATATATATGTGTGTGTGTGTGTGTTCCTTGGTGTGTGCGCACACTACAAGAAGAAGAAGAATTCTGGTTTGCAGAAACGTGTGTGTGTGGTGTTTGTGTGTGTGGCACACTTCTTTTCGGGCGCGTGGGGACTTTGATGGTGTTTTTTCTTTGGCATATATATATATATATATATATATATATATATATGTGTATATATATGTATGTATGTGTGTGTGTGTGGTGTGTGTGTGTGTGTGTGTGTGTGTGTGTGTGTGTGTGTACAGAGAGAGAGAGAGAGAGAGAGAGAGAGAGAGAGAGAGAGAGAGAGAGAATATTCAAACATATTCTGCAAACGTTTGCAGTAAACCTTGTTTTCAATTCATACATTCGCTGTGCGCATTTCATTTGTTTTCCCTTTCTGTTAGGTCACACAGATGCTGAACCTGCCCCACACAAACAAATCACTCTAAGTTCACCAACCCCAATAATTATCATTCAAAATACTTTAAGATCAAAATATTTTTTGCAGCAGACATCACCATCCCAAGGGCCAAGAAGTGGCTGTCAGGGTTTCTGTACAGAGTGCTTGCCCCTAGAAAGACAAGATACTCTGTTAGTGAACTAAATGAAGTACTAACTAGATGGTGCTTGACTCTAGAAACAACAACACACTCTGTAGTGAACTCATTGAAGTACTAACTAGATGGTGCTTGCCCCTAAAAAGACAAGACACTATGTTAATGAATTAAATGAAGTACTAACTAGATGGTGCTTGCCCCTAAAAAGACAAGACACTATGTTAATGAATTAAATGAAGTACTAACTAGATGGTGCTTGCCCCTAGAAAGACAAGACACTCTGTTAGTGAACTCATTGAAGTACTAACTAGATGGTGCTTGCCCCTAAAAACAAGACACTATGTTAATGAATTAAATGAAGTACTAACTAGATGGTGCTTGCCCTAGAATGACAAGACACTGTTAGTGAACTAAATGAAGTACTAACACCAGCCGCCGTGGCGAAGTGGTTAGCGCCTCGGACTCCCGGCTGGGAGGTCGTGGGTTCGAATCCCATCAGAGTCATGTGGGCTTTTCTGCCCCGACCGGCTCCTACCAGAGTTGAGTTTGCTGCGGACTCAGTTGGGAAGACTGGGACCACACAGTCGAGTTTCATCCACTTAATGGATGCGTTTCTGAGAGTGTTGCTCAAGTTTCCTGACCAACACTGCAGGTGTCTGTATCTCTCGGGCCTGGTTGACGCCGGGATATATTATGAAAGGAAGCGTAGAGTACAGCCCTGTCATGTAGTCTCAGACCGAAATGGAAATCCGTAGCATCATCTTAATCATCATCATCCTCATTGTCATCGATCAGCAAAAAAAAAAAAAAAAAAAAAATGAAGTACTAACTAGATGGTACTTGCTCCTACAAAGACAAG
>JADBJO010008432.1:85000-87500 GCA_016801955.1 Conus betulinus
TCGTTTACTTTCATTTCAAGTGCGGGTAGTAGTACTATTGATTATTTCATAATTTCCAGTGAATTATTTCTTCAAGATTGTGTTACGTCTTTGCGTGTTTTGTCAACCATCGACTCACCACATCTACTGTTTGTATTAAACTGTTAGCATCCAAAGATGCATGCGACGAGATAAAATTGTCTAAAAGTAATAATATCAGGGAAAAGAAGTGGATAGAAAAACGCATTTGGAATCTGCTTTCGAACAACAGTTTAGAGACCAGTGCCACTCAGCTGAAGCTCACAATTTGTTTTCTGAAGCTCTAAGATTAATAGATTCTGACATTAATGAAGCGGTAAGATTGTTTTCTAGTACTTTAGTCTCTTGTAGTGACTGCATGAAGAAGCGTGTTTATTGGGAGTATATCAGTAACCCTCAATGGTTTGATCTAGAGTGCAAACAGGGGCAAAAAGAAAACAAGACTTTCACTAACTGTAGCCAGACAAAAGAAAGATCCTGATGACCGAAGAAAATATGTTCAGAATCGAAAAGAATATAAATCACTTTTGGAAGAAAAAAAGCGTAGCTCTAAACGAGAAAAAGGCTTTACGGCTTGCTTCTCTCGGCAAAGACAGTAAATCATTTTGGAGAGAGATTAGACAACTTTCAGGAAAGAAGGAAGACTAACTTGAGCCCAGAAATATCAGACAGGCAGTGGTTTGAACATTTCCAAAAACTGTTTAATATCCCAACAATAAAAGTAAATAGTTTGACTCTTGAAAACCAAGACTGTAGCTGTGAAGAATTAAATGTACCTATAAGTGAAATGGAAGTCCTCGAGTCCCTTCGAAAATTGAAAACGGGGAAAAAGCGTGTGGTATTGACGAAATTGTTCCAGAAATGTTAAAACTGGGTGATGATTTTTCGGTTCCTTTTATGACCAGGCTATTTAATACGCTTTTCAATCAGGGTCTCTACCCTGATGATTGGAGTAAAGCAATTATTGTTCCGATTTTTAAAAGGGGATATAAAACACTGACTGACAATTACAGAGGGGTTTCCCTTTTAAGCCTAATGAGCAAGTGCTACACAACGATTCTCAACAAAAGACTAGTAAATTGGATTGAAACAAATAAAATATTGACAGAAACCCAGGCTGGATTTAGAAAAGGTTATTCGACATTTGATCATATTTTTACCTTAAATGCAATAATAGAGAAAAAAGCTTTTCTAAAAGAGGTGGTAAACTTTATGCATGCTTCGTTGATTTAAAAAAGCTTTTGATTCTGTGCAACATGAACCTTTGTTTGAAGTTTTGATAAAAACTGGCATAAATGGAACATTCATGAAGGCTGTAGTGGCTGTTTATAAAGTCAGTACTTTCCTGTGTAAGAACTGATGGACACACTTAACAGAATTTTTTGATTGTCCTGTTGGTCTGAGACAGGGATGCATTTTAAGCCTGAACTCTTTTCACTTTTTATAAATGAGATTGCAAACCACGTGAATGATAATGGATTACATGGGATACAGTTGTTGCCTGGTCTTGTTGAATTATTTTTACTTTTGTTCGCAGATGACGTTGTTCTTTTGTCCTGTACTGCCAGAGGTCTTCAAAACCAATTGATATATTAAATGATGCTTGCAAGATCATGTTTCTGAAGATTAATAAAGATAAAACTAAGATTATGGTTTTTCGTAAAGGGGGATTCTTAGGCAAGTATGAAAAGTGGACTTTAGATGAAGTGAAACTAGAAGTGGTCAATGAATATAACTATCTTGGATTTGTTTTTACGACAAGAATGACTTTAAACAAATGTGTTGATCCTCTGGCGACCAAGGGCAGAAGAGCGTGTACTGAATGCGTAAAACACGTTGGAAGACTATATGATATTTCAAAATCGTGTTTCTTCAAAATCTTTGATACACAAGTACAACCCGTGTTGATGTATGCTGCTGAATTGTGGGGTTTACACAGGTTGGAGAACATTGAAAAAGTTCACATGTTTGCATGTAAACGATTTTTGAAAAATCCCCTTGAAAGTACCAAATAAGTTAGTCCTTGGTGAAACCGGGCGATTTCCTCTTTATGTAAATAGTTCGGTTAGATGTATCAAGTACTGGTTGAAAATTTTAAAGATGGACTTGTCTAGGATACCGAAACAGGCTTATATTATGCTTAAGAATTTAGATGACCAAGGGAAACCATGCTGGGTTAGTTTGGTTAGAAATACACTATTTAGAATGGGATTTGGATATGCTTGGTTTAACCAAGGAGTAGGGTGTGAACAATCATTTTTATCCTTGTTTAAAACAGCGTTTGATAGACAATTATCAACAAGAATGGCATAGTTCAGTTCTGAATGGAGACGTTTATAGTACCTACCGTCTTTTCAAACAGTCATTTGAAAGTGAAGGATACTTTCAGTTCGTTGACAAAAGATGTTTCCGAGATGGGTTGGTAAAATTAAGACTTGGGGTATTGCCAATTAATGGCTCTTCACTCAGAACGATGTTTGGC
>JADBJO010008432.1:92500-96168 GCA_016801955.1 Conus betulinus
ACCAATTATTATTACTTTAAAAGATAAACTGATATTACAAGATTCAACCAAAGACAAAATTCCAAAATATAAGTATAATAAAGCCGACTGGACCAAATTCGAAAACACATTATTAGCATGTGACACTGAAGAACTTTTTTCAAAGATGTAATATATCATACACTAAATTTGTTTGAAAGAGTTTTGTATGCTGCCGATTTGTCGATTCCTAAATGTGATCCAGTGAAATCAAGTAAGCATTCAGGTAATGCGTGGTGGGAATTCATTTTGTGAAGCTGCCAAACGAGCAAAAAATCAGTATTTTAAAAGTTATCTGAGAGATAAATAAAATATAGAAAAAACACATCGAAATGAAACGAGCAAAAAACCGGTGCAACAGAATTATGGAAGAAGCAAAAAACGCTACACTGGTCCACGTTTTGTAAATCGGATGTTTCGGATCATAAAGATCTTCAGAAAACCTGGAGAAAAGGTAAAAGAGATGAAAACTGGAATAATTCTACCTCAGTATCCTATTAAACTGAAATCAATGAATTTCCTTCGACATACGATAAGGCCGAAGCTTTTGCAGAAATGTTTGCAAAACATGGTAACATGGTAAGTCTGACTGAAAAAGAGAGAGAGCATACAGACACAGTGTGGATGTTAGTGACAAGAATGACAGAAGAGTTGAGAACAATTATGGAAGCAATCATTATTTCAATGCTCCCATTACAATTGCGGAAGTAAATGACGTAATTGAGTCCCTTTGTACAAATAAAACTTCAGTAGGACCAGATGAAATTTCCAGTGAAATGATAAGACACTTTGCAAAATATCTTACAATCTTTCTACATAATCTATTCAATAGTGCTGGGCAGAAGGCGTCATGCCATCCATATGAAAACAATCAATTATTGTTCCTGTTCCCGAACAAGGGAAACCAAAGTCTGATAAAAACAGTTACAGGCCAATTGTTCTGCCTTCGCATGTAGGGAAACTCATCGAAAGAACAATTTTAAAAAGACTAGTACATCATTGTGAAAAGAACGGTATAATACTGATAAATCAGGCTGGCTTCAGAAAAAGGTAGATCAACAATATAGACCATCTTGTTAAAATTTCAACACAAGTTAAACAACAGTTTGCCAGAAGAAAAAATGTACTTGCCACCTTTTTTGACATAAGAAAAGCTTACGATCAAGTTTGGCATACAAAATTACTTAACAAAACTGAGATCAGTCGGTCTCTCAGGTTCCATATACAATTACTGTAAAGTTTTTCTTAGCGATCGATCAATCCAAACAAAGATAGGTACTACTTATTCTAATAAAAGGTCTCTTCAAATGGGAATCCCACAGGGATCTGCAATTGCTCCTATTCTGTTTAATAGTCTGATTCATGATCTTCCAAAATCGTTGTCTAAAAATTTCGAACTTGTGCAGTATGCTGATGACATCTGTATGGGGATGAAAGTCACTCTGAAAAAAACACACCCCGACTAGATCAGTAAATTATGTTAAAAGACTATATCAGTGTGAACTTGACAATATAAGTAACTATATGGCTGAAAACGGGTTAACGCTATCTCCAGAAAAATCGCACATGATACTTTTTAATGCAGGTTATGACGTCAATCCTCTGCCTTCTTTTTAATAGATGGATCTGTTATTGAATATAAACAGAATGTAAAATTTTTAGGTGTTTATTTTGCTTCCAAATTGTCATGGAGTTACCATTTGGAATCTGTATTCACAAAGGCCAGAAAAAGTTTGAATATCCTTAAGGTAATAAGTCAACAACCATGGGGAAAGGACACTCAAACGCTTATTCACTTAGTAACAGCATTGGTACGTTCAAAACTAACATATGCACATGAAGTGTTCTTCTCTGCACCTAAATATTTAATCAAAAAGTTACAAAGTGTTGATAGCAAAGCTTATAAGCTAGCACTCGGTGTTCCAGTGCATGCGTCATCTATAAAAACATACACAGAGATTCGTATGTCACCGCTAGAAGAACAGATGAAACTCGCATCAGCAAAATATATTTTACGAAGTAATTCTACTCAAAACTCAGTTACTATGGAAATTGAGTTAAAATCAGAGATTCATTTCCCTAAAACAGCACATCATATACATTCTCTAACAACGATAGGTTCATATACGTCTGATCTGTTTAAAAATGCAGGTGTTAAGCCTAAAAATGTAGCTCCGCGACTATCTTACAGCATAATCCCTGAATGGGAAGTCATTGCTGCCAATTTTGACACGGATTATTTAGACTTCAAGAAAGAGGAAGGTCCAGCTGTCTCTGCATCTGTCCGCTCTCATATAGATCATCATTATTCAAACCATTTGAAAGTCTATACAGATGGTTCTGTCCTCGTATAACGGTCTAGCTGGTGCAGCTTTTGTTATCCCGGCCTTGAAGGTGGAACGATCCTATCACATCGGAAAACACTTTTTCAATATTACAGCAGAACTCGTTGCTATTGCAATGGGTCTGAATTATCTGCCGAATCTACCCATTTTTCTGTTTTCACATACTGTTTTGTGTAGATTCATTGTGAAAAGAACATTAAATTCATTTAATACAAAAGTAAGAGGGGAACTTGTCACTGAAATTATTCACTTAATTCATTTCCTGTCTGTATGTGGTACCAGTGTCAATTTTTGTTGGGTTCCTTCTCATTGTGAATTATCTGCAAATGAAAGGGCGGACCGAAGAGCAAAAACGGGTGCAAAGAATCATAACAATTCTATCAAAATACAAATCCCCCTGTCCCTACAAGAAGGATGATATCTTTTGGAAAAAAACTTTGCTGGAATTTTTTTTTTTTAAATGCAGCAAGAAGGAAGTGATCTTTCTGATGACCGTCGGCGTAAAAAAAATCTATAAATACATTTTTTGGTGCCAGTAAAAAATTACCATCATCATAGGCTTTTAACAAGCATGGTTTTTTAGACTTCGACTTGATGCATTTAAAACGAAATCCAGTCATAATGAAGCGTGTGTATGTGGCGAAACTATCTCGCCGTTTCATGTTATTTTTCTCTTCGCAGCAGTTGAAAAAACATTTGTCTAGTTGGCTCTCAGACATTGAGCCATCCCGCTCATCTTTCGAAAAGCTACTTTCGAATTATTTACAAATATTTGACATTGTGCAGGGACTGTATAAGAGTCCCGTTGGTAACTTGCTCTGATGATTCCTTGTTTTGATAATGTTGTGTTAGGTTGTATTACAGTTTGTGTTGTTTTTTTTTTCCATTTGTAGTCACGTCGCCTAGTGCGGTGACAGGAATACCCAAATGTGAAAGGGTACCCCCCTTTAAGAAGCCACCCGCCCCCACTCTAAAGCTATTAACACCACAGAACAAAGAATACAAAACACCAAATAATAGGTGCGACAACAAATTTTATTCAGATTCGCACTCACACACGCACCACCAGCAAAACAAGTAAAACAGATCTTCAAACAATAACACATCGATCATCAATAATATTACAAAAAAAAAAAATGCCCCGACACCCCACCTCCAGATGCCGGGAGCCTCAAAGGACCCCAACCCACACAGGGTTAATATCGGATCAAGGATACTACAGGGGGTATCGCGTGGTAACTTGGGGCTGGGTCATCCAGAGGGGAAGGATGGCCTAGAGAAACCCAAAGTGCCCACGCAATCACA
>JADBJO010008433.1:0-5000 GCA_016801955.1 Conus betulinus
CCCCCGCCCCCCACTAAAAAAAAATCCAAATGAACAAACAAGCAAAAAAAACTTAAAAGACATGTCCAGACATACTCATTTTCTCATCGATTTGATTCTTGCCGGTTATCATCTCATATATTTGAAAACAACTCTAAAACCTTCTGTTGCATTCGTTTTGTTGCTTTTGCTAAAACTTTTGATTTTATCGACTACTCCTTTCTAATGAAAGGATTATGCATTACATAGTGGAATTGTGATTTTAATGAGGGCTTTAGATCATCGACAAGATGTAGAAATTAATTTTGAAAAGTCAGAATTACTCCCCCTTAATATTTTTTATCAAAGATCAGGAGCAGGACCTAATTCTAAAATGTCGGAATTTTCCATTTCAGATTTTTGTTTTTTTTTTTTTTTTTTCCCAAAAAAAATCAGGAGCAGGACCCTCTTTTCTTCATCACATGCGTATTATCCTTTGTATATAAAGCATTGTGATTTTTATACGTTGATATTTCACTTCACTAAAGTAGTTCATATCATATTAAACTAGTAAATGATCTGCAAAAACATAACAGATAGACTGAATTGGCTAAAGCTAAAAACAAGTCCCTTAATGTGAGTAAACAGAATGCACGTATGCAATCACACAGATTGACAAAATCTGGCGGGAAACAAATTCACTTCTGCATCCTGATAGGTCGTTTCCACCAAAAAGCCATAAAATAATTTTTACTGCACTATGACATGATACAATTTTTAAAAAAGTGATATACTTCAACGGAACATTATCACAAACTTTGTAATCAACAGATCACACACACACACACACACACACACACACACACACACACACACACACACACACACACACACACACGCACGCACGCACGCACACACACACACACACACACACACAAGATGGCGGACAGCGATAAAGCCTAGTATCAGGCTCTCCTGATTTTCCGCTGAACTACCGTCAGTATGACAAGACTGACACGCTCTCGCTGCATGGGCAGCGCTTCTCCGACGACGATTACACCGAAAGTCAAGGGAAACGGCGCCAAGAAGGAAATCAGCGAGGACTGCCTCCTTAAAGACACGTTGATTCGATCGCAAGGAAAGCAGCTCAGCACGAACAAGGGGACAAGTCAACAAGCAGCACGTCAACAAGCAGCAAGACTGATGTTCTCTCTCCGGACACAGTAAGTGAAATAAGAGACTTGAAAACTATGATCGAATCGCTGTGTAAACGCGTATCTTCACTTGAAGATATCATACGCGAGCAGAATAAGACGATCACAGACATGACAGATCTCGTGTAACCATGGCGCTAACAGACAACCATACACAACCAGAAAATGCTAGCGCTGCGTCTCCGAGTCCTAACAGACCTACCTTTCCCTTGTATGCTGATGCAGTGAAATACAGTCAACAGAAATCGAAAGCAGCTTCCGCATCAGACGCAAAGAAAAAGATTTTTAATCAAAAAGTAAAAGCAATAGAGAAGAAGAAAGGCCCGGAACGCACAAAAAATGACGTCAGAAGTTATCATGACGTTAGAGTTCGATCAGAAAAAACACAGAACAATATTAGATCCAAACAAGAAGAGAAACAAGACTTTCCCAAGGTCGCGATCTTTCATGATTCTGTTTTTTAAGGGAGTGAATGGAAAGAGACTAGGCCAGTCTTACGGTTTTGATACGAAGACGTACAAAACCTTTACAACAGAGGAGCTTGCACAGACGCTTCAACCCACTCTTTCCATGGATGAGAAACCATTGGATGCGGTGCTTATCCACTGCGGTATAAATGACATTCAAAAGAAGGACCCTGAACTTGCCAGCACAGCATTTACCTTGTGCATCAAAAACATTGTCACCAGCCACCCCAACGTTAAGGTTGTTATCAGCAAGCTCTCACCTGTCAGAGATTCAAAACTAGAAGTCAAGCGGGAGCTGTTCAATGCATTGATAACAGCAAAACTATTTGGAATTAAAAACATATCATTTGTCTCTCATTCCAACCTACAAACAAATAAATGGTCTCTCAAAGACGATCTCCATCCAACACATCGAGGATCGAGCGTGCTGGCAAGAAACGTTGGAAGACATATCCGACAACTCTTCTGGGAGAAACCCAGGAAGACAGCGAGAACGTCAAACAAGTGGCAGCCCGGGAACTATCCACCACCCAGAGGACACGGTCCCTTCGCTGTACACAGTGGTCCTTGGTACAACATGTTTGACATCCTCAGTGGGCCTACATCCTGTATTAAACCAAAGACAGAGAAATACGTTAGTGTAGTTTGGCGGAAATCTCAACCATTGACTCTGTTCTTCCCATCTTGAGTGACTATTTAGGGGGATTTCTCTTTGTTGTGTTAGTTACAGCATTCGCTAACAGGCCAGTGATCAAATCATCCTCCATTGATAGAGTGCATTCTCTGTGTACAGTTCCTTTTTTCTTCTTGTCATAACTAATATTGTTTATCGTATCATAGTGATACTTTCGTTTCTTATTTTGGTATTATTAGTTACTTTTCAGTGCATCAGTTGTATTTAATCGCATTTCTACCTTTATTTTCTTTTATCTGTTAATAGAACGCATGGGTAGCTAAGGATTTTAAAGTGCTCCAATGGAATTGTCGATCCATCACAACCAGTAAAGATCAACTACTACAACATCTATCTGAAGTCAAATACAACATATTAGCTTTGCAATCACTGAATGTCAGTAAAAATAAACTACCTAAGCTTCCTAATTACTATTTTCCACCAATTATCCAAAACATTAATAATGAAGAAAAAATAAATGTGGCAATATATGTTCGTGAAGATGAGAATATGCTCCATGTGCCAGCCCTGCTCCACTAGACATTCCTGGATTGCACTCATGTGCAGTCAGAATTCAAGTTGATTATAATGTAGTAACAGTTGTTTCTGTATACCTACCTCAGGGCCCAAACGATCGTAATACAGAATGGCTACGTTCTGTTCAATCAGACCCATCGACCAAATATTTAATCACTGGTGATTTTAACGCCCATTCGCCATTCTGGGAAAAGGGATGCCAAATAATAACCAGTAACCGTTTTATTGAAAACATAGTGGACTCCTCTCTTTACCTTCTCAACGATGGCAGTATTACTCGTATTCCAGACAACCCTAAACATAACCCTAGTGCCATCGACTTATCATTCATATCTCCTGAACTAGCTTTATCTTGTGACTGGCTGACACTTGATGATACATTAAACAGTGACCATCTACCTATTAAGATTTCTCTTGAAAATATGAGACCTGTAACACATGATGAAACACATGACAAAGTTCCTAAATATTGTTATAAATTTGCTAACTGGAAAAAAATTTCATATCTACTCAGTTCATTTAACATGAGCATAGAAAATATTGAGAATCAAGATGTCGATACGTTATATGATCATCTCCAGAGTGCAGTACACTCTGCTGCAAAAGAATCAATTCCGACTGTAAAATCTGTAAAATCAAAAAAGCATTTGGGAAATGTCTGGTGGAATGATATATGTCAACGGACAAAACAAGAAAAATAGAAAAAACAAAAGAATACAAAAGAGAAAAAAATCCTATGGAAAAAGCTGAAAAACTTCTTGAGAAAAAAAGAGCGAAAAATCACCTAAATAGAATAATTGCACAAGCAAAACGGCAGTATTGGTCGTCTGTGTGTCAGAATGAGATATCGAACTATAAAGACATTCAAAAAGTTTGGACACAATTAAAAACAATGAAAAATGGAGTTAGTCTTTAACATTGTCCGATTAAATTAAAACAATATCAATTTCCGTCAAATTTTGATAAATCTGAAGCATTTGCTGACTTATTTGCATACAACAGTAGCATTAACAGCTTATCCTTGGACAAGAAAAAAACACCGTGAACGTGAAGAAAAGAAAAACATCTATGACAGCCCAAATCCAACAGAAAATCACTACCTAAACTCTGCTATAACATTGCAGGAAGTCAATGAGTGCATTATTAATCTAAATAAAAAGACATCAGTGGGATTAGATGGCATTTCAAATGAAATATTAAGCCATTTCCCGCAAAATGTGATACAATTTCTACATTTGTTTTTCCAAAAATGTTGGGACAGTGGCAAAATACCCCTAATTTGGAAACACTCAGTTATAATTCCTATTCATAAAAAAGGAAAACCACTCAGTGATATAAACAGCTATCGGCCAATATCATTAACATCTAACACATGTAAATTGATGGAAAAGATAGTGTTGAAAAGGCTAACTCATCATTGCAAATAAAAACTGTGTCATTCCTATCAACCAAGCTGCATTCCAAGCAGGCAGATCTACAATTGAGCACTTAGTAAAACTTACAACACACGTAAAACATCAATTTGCACGTCGTAAGAACATCCTCGCTACTTTTTTTTGACATTTGTAAAGCCTATGAACAAGTGTGGCACAAACGACTAATGTACAAAATAAGAATATCGGAATCAGTGGGAACATGTACAATTTTATTCAAGATTTTTTACAGGGTAGACACATTCAAGCAAAAAAATAGGAAATACGTATTCCAACCCAAGACCCTTACAAATGGGGGTTTACCCCAAGGTTCAGTAATTTCCCCAATATTATTTAATATTTTAATCTCTGATCTCCCTAAAGGTCTTTCTAAAGATACTGAAGTGGCTCAATTTGCTGATGATATATGTCTATGGACAAAATTGACAATGAAAAGAAATACACCATCAAGATCACTAAATTACATCAAAATAAAGTATCAACTTGAATTAAATAAATCAATGATTTTTTAAATGTAAATGGTCTTCTCTTTCTTTCCCCAGAAAAAACTAATATGATTCTCTTTAATGCTGGTTACGATCCAGGACAACTTCCTACTTTCACGTTGGATGGCATTGTTTTAAACTATGTAAAAAGTGCAAAATTTTTGGGCGTTATCTTAAGTAGTAAATTATCTTGGAACGCTCATATTGAATATATTTTAAACAAAACAAGAAAG
>JADBJO010008433.1:10000-25000 GCA_016801955.1 Conus betulinus
TGCAACAACTCTGAGAACTGGTTGTATTTTGATTTTTCTTTCGAAATGTAATCTGATAATAAACTTAAATCTTTTCAAACAGTTATTGAAATAAAACTATTGGAAATCTGTTACATGTGTGTGTCTGTTGACTGACATAATTGTTGGCATGAGGTGAGTTTGGTGATAACTGCTGGTATGACAACATCAGTGATGGGATTTGTTTTCAGCCTAATTACCCTGCCCTCAGTTGGTGGTATGCCACTGGAAACAGAAAGCCAGACTGATGCATCAGCTGAAAACGCAGAACTGGTCTGACGCACCTGAACTGAGTATATGCAAGATGAAACACAAAATGAAAAAAGAAAAAAGTGAAATGAAATTTTGAAGGAAAAAAATAATAACAATAACAAAAAGAAAGAGGATGATAACGATGATGATTCTTTGAGTTTAAGTACTACATCCGCTAAACATGAATGAACTAATCACAAGACAAAACACATGATGATGATGATGATGATGATGATGATGATGATGATGATGATGATGTTTTGCAGATGATGATGTTGATGATGCAGACGGTGATGAGAATGATGATGATGATGATGATGATGATGATGATGATGATGATGATGATGATGATGATGATGATGATGATGATGACGACGATAATGATAAACCGCTTCGTGTGCTGCTTGCATTTTCTGTCAAAATACTGAGACGTGAAATAAGCGCGTGGGTCTCTGCAAAGAGAATTTTATCATCCGAAAGAGACCAACCATGAGCAGCCATTACGGAATGAACCTCATCCGGTCAGAAATCTAATGATCCATGAAAATAATTCCAATTAGTGCTCCCCTGAGCCTGTACATGGTGTAACTGTTGCTGTCACCTTTCCTGCATTCTAATCACTGTCTAGTTTATGTGAAAACGCACAGTGACCAAAGAGTGGTAAGGTGCAATTCTGAAATCAGTATTTTTCAGTGTGCCTTGTCCGTTCGATTCCTTCAACATAAAAGAAAATGAAATGAATTTTGCCAAAATAAGCGCGTTCATTTCTGTTTACTTTCAGTCAGAAAAGTAGGACGTAGGAAGAAACTCCAGGTAGATCTGGACAACAGGAGGTCTTCAAAAAGGAAGTCTCCGTCCTACCTCACCCCAACCACCACCTCATCATACAAGTATTTCGACGTTCAGCTCATAACAATCTGCTCGAGGGCTGCATCCAGCTTACGACCCCTGGCTGCCCTTTTGCTGTCATTTTCCCCGAGACAAGAACCTGCAAGTCCTTGTTCGCTGGGCGCTTCCAACTCACATTGATACAAATGTTCTACCCACATAGTTTTCGCATACTTGTGAAGTTAGAACTTTAATCTATTACACCCGAACCACTTACCAGCTGCCTCTGTCATTGCCTGAAGGCTTCTGGTTCTTTTCCTTACCAGATATCGAGAGCTGTTTCGTGATGCCTCCAATCCCGTGTTCCAGACTCCATATCGGGGATTTAGGCATAGAAGCCAGATTCTCCCCAGCTGCTGGCTACATTAGAATACTTCTTACAGATGTGTTCTCTTTCCATTATGCTGTCATATGGATCGGCCACTTAAGTCCGCATCCATCCTTTCTTTTGATGAATCTGAGTGTAATATTGTATCTGGTTTCATGCAGCTCTTTCTGATGATTTCTGGATTTCATTTTCTTTCATTCTGGAATGTCTACTGTCCACTCCCATCCAATATGCTGGATTGCTTTCTCTTCTTAAATCAAGTGTACATCCCATTTCAGTAAGGGTCCTTGGCCTCTAACTGAATGATTGTTTTAGTCTTTGAGTCACTCTATCCAAAAAAAATCCAACTCCATGGCCCAGAGGATGCAGCTCTTCCAGATCGCGATTGGCCTCCGGCCATGCAGAACGTTGTTGCTGGAGCTTCAGGTGGCGTGGCGTTTCCACCAGTGGTACTAATCTCACAAGAAATCTATTTCAAGCACTTGGTTGTGCCTCTAGGTTTGCTCCACATTTTCTTCATCCCGGCACAGTGCATGTGTAGGGTCGTCTGATTTTCCCCATTTTTAACAGGATTGTATTCGAGTGTGGAGGGTGATCTACAGATCTGAGGACGAAACTGATCTTGAAAGGAGCATATTCCTTATTTCATTCAAGCTAAGACGTTAATTAACGAACATGTACGGTAACTCTTGCTCCCATGAGGAAATAAATAAATGCTCATGATTCCAAACGAATGCTATTTCGACACCAAATCGCGTAGCAGAAATGACAACACAGAGCATACAGAATAGACAAAAAAGACATCTTCAGTACTAGGCGATTTGAATGCCATATGCAGCATTCGTTTGGAGTTAGAGTTATCCTACGTGTTCTTAAATGACTGTTTTATTGTTCCCTCCTTTACAAACGATTTCCTTCTATCTAAGACTTGTTTGGAGTACACTGTCCCACGTAATTTTGTATTAACCCTTTCTCGGTGTTGCTGGACTGCGTTTCGTCTTCCTATTTCTGAATATCTATCAAGCCGGTGGGTAGCTTTTGTAACTGGTCTAGCTCCCAGGGAAGGCGCACTGCTTGCTTTGTTCGATGGCTGATCAGCCAACGTCTTCCGTGAAACCAAAGGTGGGATATTCATGATCTGGCCCCTCAGAAGGTATCATGTATATCTCATACACAGACGCATGCCAGCGTGCACACACACAGACGTGTGCGCGCACATACAAGTGTGTGTGTGTGTGTGTGTGTGTGTGTGTGTGTGTGTGTGTGTGTGTGTGCGTGCGTGCGTGTGCGTGTGTGTGTGTGTGTGTGTGTGTGTGTGTGTGTGTGTGACACTAATTGAGAAGATGTGTTAAGTGTGCTGTGAGTGCATCTTGTGTGTGTTTTCAACTAATATGAGGTAAATAGCCGAAGCTAATCATGGCAGATGCAGATGAATCAGATATCAGTGACTAGATACTACGCCAGCCGAGATCATGGACTTAAACACTTCCAGGACCCCTTTGAGAATGCGTGCTAATGTAGAGAAAAAAGGTAGGGGTGAGGCTTTGTGTCGTGTAGTTTTCTCCCACGATGTCATATTTTTCATTATGTATCAAGATCATGATAGCCATTCAAGAAAACAAGCCGCAGCAAGCTTTCGAGGAACAGGTGGAATACATAGGGATGGGGTGGATGAGGTTTTTTCCATCATGGATATTTTAAAGAGGTATGACTTTGTGATATTGCTTTTACGTCATTTAGGTACTGCAGGGCTAAAACAAATATAACACCAAAGATACCACACCGATCTGAGAAAACAGCAACACTAGTCCACTATGGGTACGGTTAAGCCAGATCAGGAAAACAAAATTTATAGGGCTTTATCCTTTCCCATTTGTCCCACCCAATCTTTGCCGTTCATCTGCGTAAAATGTAGAGTCGCGCATGTGAGTCACAGAGACAACTGCTTTGTTTGTTTGTTTGTTTTTCCTTTCTTGCTAAATCTGCTTGAACAAAGCCATGGTATACATAGCGACCTTCTGAGCAGTGCATCAGGTTGATCAGATAGCGTTTTTCCAGTGCCCATTTCAGAGCGCATGCGCATGACGGCTGCAGATGTGAGAGAGTCACTGCAGGGCATGCATGTCAGTGTTGACATGGATATGCGCGCCAGGGGGTCACAAGGTGAGTACTTTTGTCTGTTCGTTTGTTTTTATTTTGTGGCTGAATGCTATCTCTTTTTAAATTGCTATTCCGCTCAGTCTGTCAATGCAGACGCTGCCTTCACATGTACATGTATACACGCCTATATACACGCACACATTCCTACGAATGGTCTCGTAGAAATTTGTAAAAGTTTTTCTATTAAAACAATTCCCAATATTTTACTGCCAGGTCAAAAATAATGCATATCTTGAATGGAAATAATTATAGAGCCTCTCTCTCTCAATCTGTGTGTGTGTGTGTGTGTGTGTGTGTGTGTGTGTGTGTGTGTGTGTGTGTCGTTGTGCGCGTGCGTGCGTGTCTTTGTGTGTCTTCATTTGTGTGTCTGTGCTACATGCGTGCGTGTGTTCTTGCGTACGTCGTGCATGCACAAGAGAGTACGTTCGTACACCCATGCGTGTGTGCGCTGTTTTATTTGTGTGTGTATGTGCGTGTGCGCGTGTACAAGTGTGTGTGTGTGTGTGTGTGTGTGTGTGTGTGTGTGTGTGTGTGTGTGCATACGCGCGGACACTTGCATTAGAGCGCTCTTCATAGGAATCTTAATACGCTGGTGTTGGTTTATAAAAAAAACTGATGGAAGGTTAAGATGAAAAACATACACACAACTGTCTCCAAATCCAATTTTCGGCTCATAAGGGCATAGTCCATGTACGCGCACACGTGCATGCGCGCACACACGCGCGCGCGTGTGAGTGTGTGTGTGTGTGTGTGTGTGTGTGTGTGTGTGTGTGTGTGTGTGTGTGTGTGTGTGCGTGCACACACACACACACACACACACACACACACACACACACACATCACAATGGCTTGGTTTCATGCTCCGTTATACTTTGCTCGGGAATACGCATATGCGCCCTTCCACGGAGCTCGGAACGATAAGTATCACTTTGTCATCATTGTCACTGGCTATGTCTCCGACAACGTCAGTGACACCATCGACAAGGTGAAATGAGATCACAAAAGAAACGCAAACGATGGGTCCATTCAATTGACTCTCATCTTGTTGACATTTCATCGCAACCATTGAAATGAATTGAATGCAACCATTGAGTTTCTGGCTTTAGTGCTCTTATTGTTGGCTGAAGCAAAAAGTGGTCACGTGTCATGAGTGTCACAGAGAGGGTCAGTAACGAGTGTGTCCCCCACGAGCGTTGATAACAGCCTGACATCTGGCGGGGCATGGAGTGGATCAGACGGTTGACGGTGGCCATGTTGACGTTGTTCCAGATCTGCCGCAGTGCCTGCTCTAGCTGACGGGCGGTGGTTGGCCTCGGCTGAACAGCATTCAACTCCCGTTTGAGATGGTCTCAGAAGTGTTCGACAGGGTTCAAATCAGGGCTCAGCGAGGGCCACTGCAGAGCTTTGATGCCCTGTTGCTGCAGGAAGTCTGTGGTGACTCTGGCAGTGTGTGGACGAGCATTGTCCTGCTGGGACTGAGGTGGCCGTGCTGCTGGAGGTGGGGCACAACAACGGGCCTCAACACCTGGTCAATGTATCGCTGTGCAGTAGTAACGCCATTTCCGCGACCAGGGGCAATGTCTAGGAAAACAATAGGCCCAACAAGCTGGTTGAGGCTGATTCCTCCCCATACCATGATGCTCGCACCTCCCCAAGCGTTGATCTCATGGACGTTGTTGTTGGCATACCTCTGGTTGCGCCTCCTCCACACCCGGATTCGGCCATCAGTATGATGAACACAGTATCGGCTCTCATCCACGAAGAGGATGCCCCTCCATTGCCGCCAGTTCCAATTCCGGTGCTGCTGGGCCCATTGCAGTCGTTGTTGTCTGTGTCTTGGAGTAAGAAAAGGTCGCCTTACGGGACGGCAGCAGTGCAGGTGATGTTCTGTTAATTGAAGCCGCACAGTTTCACCAGAAATTGGTGCACCATGCCTGCCAATGGTGTTTCTGGCCGTTTCCGTTGGATAAGTGAATGGCTCACACAGGTGACAGCGGTGAATCGCCCGATCTTGTCGCACAGTCGTTACAGGTGGTCTGCCACTTCGTGGGTTGTCCCGAGCGTCGCCATTTGCCTGGAACCTGGCCCACAAACGACAAACAGTAGAGACAGCCACGCCAAACGCAGCTGCGACTTGTGCAACTCGGTTTCCGGCTTGGAGTCGCCCTATGGCTCTTTCTCTGTCGACGGCGCTGCTCAGTCTTGGCATTCTAGTATGTGGAAGTGATTGCTTTGACAGGGCGTAACAGCCTGGGTTTTTTATTCCTAGTGACGTGTGAATACTGTTCAGCGAAAAAAAAAGATTGACATGACTGTTTGCATTCGCCTTGCACATGCTAAAAACGCGCTTCCACGTTCATGGCGCCGGTGTGAGCTCATTTCTAGTGACACTGACCTGATGTGCACGTGCTGCACACTAGGTCTAATGCTGACTCATGACCGCACGGAATATATGGTCACAGCGCACCTACAGTGCCATTAATTATATTCACCCCTACCTACCCCTCCATTTGCGTTTCTTTTGTGGCTCAGTATACATATGCATGTATGTATGCATGTACGTACGTACGTACATATGTATGTATGTATGTATGCATGTATGCGTGTATGTGTATGTATGTATATATGTATATTTCTATGTATGCATGTATGTATGTATGTTTATGTGTGTATGCATGTATATATATATATATATATATATATATATATATATATATATATATATATATATATATATGTGTGTGTGTGTGTGTGTGTGTGTGTGTGTGTATGTGTGTGTGTGTGTGTGTGTGTGTGTGTGTGTGTGTGTGTGTGTGTGTGTAGGTGTGTATGTAGGTATGCATGCGTGCATGTCTATGTGTGCTGCTGGCTTTGTTGGTCATCCATTCACCCTGATTTTGACTCAGTTTTGTTTTAAGAAAATCTGTCGATAAAAAACTTTCTGTCCTTTTTGAACTTCTACCTCCCTATGTTGTTGCTCTCTCTGTCTCTCTCTCTCTCTCTCTCTCTCTCTCTCTCTCTCTCTCTCTCTCTCTCTCTCTCTCTCTCTCTGTCTCTCTGTTTTGCTTTTGCTTTTTACCTAGAAAAAAAGTTGTAAGAATGGCATAATGATTATTATTTTCTACTCAACTTTTTTCCTCCTCAAGAGGCCAACCAGCTGAAGCAGCAGGGGGTGACAGTGACGGCCGTGGAGGTGGGGGACAAGGTGAGCAAGGACGAGTTGTCGGCCATGGCATCGGATCCTGTAGACGTATTCCTGGTGTCGGACTCTGACGCCTTGAAGGACCTGCACAAGAACGTACAGCGCCACATCTGTGGCAGTGAGTCGTGTGCCTTTGTGTGTTCAGTTTGTTTGTGGCTCAGTCTCTGGCTGCCTGTCTGTATCTGCCGTTCTGTTCTTTTCTTTCTCTTGTTCACTGTTCTGTCTGTCTGTCTGTCTGTCTGCCTCTGCAACTCCTTCTCTAATACCTTGAAATTCGTATGCACCGTTGTGCGTAGATCTTCATTTTTCAAAGGCGCAATGCACGCATATTTGCACACGCCCGTGTTTGTGTGTATGTGCGGGAGTTTGCGTGTGTGTGTGTGTGTGTGTGTGTGTGTGTGTGTGTGTGTGTGTGTGTGTGTGTGTGTGTGTGTGTGTGAGAGAGAGAGAGAGAGAGAGAGAGAGAGAGAGAGAGAGACAGACAGACAGACAGACAGACAGACACAGAGACAGAGAGAATGTGGGCATACGTGCGTGCGTGCGTGCGTGCGTGCGTGCGTGCGTGTGTGTGTGTGTGTGTGTGTGTGTGTGTGTGTGTGTGTGTGTGTGTGTGTGTGTGTGTGTGTGTGTTGTATATGTGTATGTTTGCTTGCCTGTCTCTGTATGTGGGTGCGCACGCGCGCGCGCGCGCGCGCGCGTGTGTGTGTGTAGAGAAAGGGAAGGAGAATGACAAAGAGCGACGGGTGGGAATGTAGTAGGAAACAGAGGCAGAGGTACACAGATAGACACACGGCAGAGAAAGAGAATGAGAAATCATTCATGCGGAATTAATATCTGTTTAAGTTGCATTTCAAAATGAAGTATTCTTGTTTTAATTATTCAAGTATCAATACAGTCTCCTCTGGCGCCACAACAACAAGTGATTGAGTCTCTGTCTCACACACTACCATTATCTGTCTGTCTATCTGTCTCTCTCTCCTTCTTTTCTCTATCCCTCTGTCCACCATATTTTCCCCTCTGAATATGTATGTATGTGCATATGTATGTATGTATCTGTGCATACATGTATGTAGAGACCGATTCTCGAGGCACACACCCGTGGGCAGTAGGGGCAATTGAACGTGGCTAATGTGGGAAGGGAGGACACCAAGGCCTTGCGTTTTTTCTCTTGCAGTAGTCATGTGGTTGCGGCGGTTGTCTTCAAATTCTTCCTGGCCTTCCTGGTTAGACTTCGCCATTCTGCTCTGTCTTGGGCACAAACCTCTAGGTCTTTTGCAGGCGTGTAGCTGTGCTTCAGATTGTCTTTTACACAGTCTTTGAAGCGCTTTCTGGGGCGGCATCTGGGGTCTCTGGCCCTGCCTCAGTTCTCCGTATAGCAACTGCCGAGGCAGTCTGTGAGGCTCCATACGGATGACATGTCCAGTCCAGCGAAGCTGGGCCTTCATTATCATGGCTTCGATGCTGAGCAGACCGGCCCTGTCCAGGACTTCGAGGTTGGTCACTCGGTCTTGCCACTTGATGCCCATAATCGCTCGTAGTGATCTCGTGTGGAAGCGTTCAAGCTCTTTCGTGTGTTTCCGGTACAGCGTCCAGGACACACAGCCATAGAGGAGACTAGTGAGAACAATAGCTTTGTAGACCTTGATCTTTGTGTCGAGCTTGATGCTTTTGTGGGTCATCACACGAGTACGTAGGCGGCCAAGAGCTTGGCTGGCTTTGCTGATCCTGGCAGAGATTTCTCTGTCAAGAGAGCCATCACTGGAAATGACGCTCCCGAGGTACTTGAAGTGCTCGACAGTTTTCAGAATGGTGCCTCCGATGGTGATGGTGGGGGGTGGTTGCACTGTTAGGCCTGGGGAGGGTTGGTAGAGCACTTCCGTTTTTCCAAGGCTGATTGTGAGGCCAAAAAGCCGAGAGGCTTCCGCAAACTGCTGACATGAACTGGAGATCCGCTTCTGTGTGTGCCATCAGAGCACAGTCGTCGGCAAACAGTGCGTCAGTCACAAGTCTCTCGACTGTTCGGTCTTGGCGCTCAGCCGACGAAGGTCAAACAGAGAACCGTCCAGCCTGTGTACTGATGTAGATGCCTCTGTCGAGATCTCCGAGGGCATGGTTCAGCATGCATGTGAAGAACAGGTTGAACAAGACCGGAGCGAGGACACAGCCCTGCTTGACGCCGTTCGAGATTTCAAAGGGAGCAGAGCTGTCACCCCCAACAAGCACAAGACCAACCATGTCGTCGTGGAATAGGCGGATGATTTTTGTGAATTTCCTCGGACAGCCAAGCTTGGAGAGTATGACCCACAGCGCCTCCCTGTTCACCGTGTCGAAGGCTTTTGTTAAGTCGATGAAGACAGCGTAGAGGTCCATCCGCTGCTCAATACACTTTTCTTGGACCCTGTCTCACCGAGAAGACCATGTCGATGGTGGTGCTGCGGCCTGGTCTGAAGCCTGACTGTGACTCTGGCAGTGACGGTTCTGACACAGCGCTGATCAGGCGTTTTAAGATGACTCTTGCTAGGATTTTCCCAGCGACTGAGAGGAGGGAGACGCCTCGGTAGTTACCACAGTCAGACTTGCTGCCCTTGTTTTTATACAGGGAGACAACAGTGGCATCTCGAAAGTCTTGTGGCATGTTTTTTTCTTCCCCCCAAATGCTGCAGAGTATGTCGTGGAGAGTGTCCAGGGCCACTGGACCGGCTGCCTTGTACATCTCGGCTGGGATGCCATCCATGCCTGGTGCCTTACCACTGCTCGTCTGCTTCACTGCCTTAGTGATTTCCTCGAGGCTGGGTAGGAGGTCAAGCTCTCCAGGGCCGGCTTCTCGGGATAGCGTTCAAGGCTGAAGAGTCGACTGTGGACGGTCTGTTGAGTAAGGTGGAGAAATGTTCCCTCCAGCGTTGCGTGATGCTGTCCTTGTCTTTCAGCAGGGTCTTGCCATCTGCAGACAGGAGTGGGGTGGTGCTGGGTCTCTGTGGTCCGTAGACAGCCTTGAGCGAGTTGAAGAACTCTTTGGAGTAATTCAGCTCGGCATATCGTAAACCTCATCAGCTTTCCTGTCCCACCAGCTGTCTTGCATTGTGCGCAGTTCTCTCTGGGCTTTGCTCTGGAGGTGCTTGAAGCGATCCTTCTTGGAGATGGAGGATAGATCGTTCTGCCAGTTGATATAGGCAGTGTGTTTCTCTTCTAAGAGTTTGTTGATGTCTTCATTGTTTTCATCAAACCAGTCCTGGTGGACATGCTTCTTGAGGCCTAGAGTGGCTTTGGCTGACTCTGTCACCATCTGTTTGAACTGGTTCCATTGTTCTGTTTGGGTCTCCAGTCAGCGGTCCCTGAGCAGTCAGAGTCTCATCTAGGTGAGTTTTGGAATTTCTCTTTTAAGAGAGGGTTCTGCAGTTTTGAGATGTTGAATTTTGATCGAGCAGCCTTGGGCTTCTTGCGTTGGACTCTGGCTATGTGAAAATTGAAGACCGCCCTCACTAAACAGTGGTCTGTCCAACACTCAGCTCCTCGCATGGCTCTGGTGATCATCACGTCCCGTGTATCCTGCCGTCGAACAATGACATAGTCTATAAGATGCCACTGCTTGGACCTTGGATGCATCCACGTGTTTTTGTGTTTGTTGGCCAGTCTGAAGAGGGTGTTGGTGATGGTGAGACCATTCTCAGCACACACAGTCAGGAGCAGTAGCCCTTTGCTGTTCATCTTGCCGACTCCCTGGGAACCCAGAATTCCCTCCCAGCTCCGGCGATCTGTCCCACACTCTTGCGTTGAAGTCCCCTAGGACTACTAGCTTGTCGCTTGCAGGAGTTGACTTCACAAGAGTGTCCAAGGTTTCATAAAATCTCTCCTTGTCTTCCTCACAGCTTGTGAGTGTGGGGGCGTAGGCACTGATGATGGTGACATGCCTGGAGCGAGCGACCGACGGGGAAGCGCAGTTTCATCAGTCGTTTGTTGATGCCGGTGGGGAGATCAGGGAGTTGGTGTAGCAGAGTGTTGCGGATGGCAAATCCAACTCCATGCTGTCTGTCGTCATCCTCTGCTTTTCCCTTCCAGTAGAAAGTGTAGCCTCCCTCTGGTTCACAGATTGCTCCCTCCCCAGCAAAGCGAGTCTCGCTGAGCGCAGCAATGTCAATCCTGTATCGCGCCAACTCTTTGGCTACAAGAGCAGTTCTTCTGTGGGGCTGTGTTGTGTCCTCTCTATATCCAGCATGTGTGCGCGTTCCATGCACCGATAATGAGTCTTTTTCTTCCTCTTTTTTCTTTTCGACCACCGCTAAGAGGGTTAACTGCCAGCTGTGGCATGCTGGCCAGTTAGTCATAGGGCAGGCAATTTTTAGGACACCTTTTCTAGTCCCTACCCTTACTAGGGTGAGCAGTGCTGCTGTCCTGAAAAGGGCTGCTCAGACACCTGGGATGCTACCGAACTCCACTGCTGCCCAGGTACAATGGAGAGCGACCATCTGTCCCAGGCCGCCTATGTGTAGGCTTGGAACTACGACTGCCAGTAGTAACCACTACCTGTCGCTTCGTCCCGCCCCCATCGCTGCAGGACTTTCTGAGTCAGAAGAGGGAAGTATGAGGGGATTGGTTTGGGGAAAGAAAGGGGGATCTGCACAAAAACCTGTGCGTGAGTTGGTTTTTGGTGGGGAAGCTGTTGCACTGGAACAACCCCACCCTCTCGGCCGCAGAAGGCCGAGTCCAGTGGCACAAAGAATTGTTACGACTGGGGCCTCCTTGGCTGCAGTGGATGGCCAGGTCTTCTTCCGTGCTCTGACGTGCCCTTCACACTCCACAGTGCGTTGTTGAAACCGCCCTCCAAGCCGTTGAATCAGTCACGTGATTTCCTCCGCCTTGTCCGCTGGAAACAAACTTCACATGCTAGGGTGAGCAAGTCCTAAAATCACCGAGGGTTTGAAACCCGTCGGCTACCCTCATCAGGTTCAGCCAGCCTGCCAAAGCTGTTGCCGGGGTGTGGCCGCTGCACATGCTACAGCTATGGGGAGCCACTGATGAGAGTTGAGTGCCATGTGGGAGCCAATAGTGGACGAGCTGTCCTGAAAAGGACATGGCAAGCCCCCCCCCCCCCACTAGAGGTACTGTCCCTCCATGACACCCCATACACCCATCCAAAATGCCTAATAAAATTCTTAAAGTGCTCAACCCCTTGGGGAGCAACATCTGTTAAAAATAGGATGGTAAAAGGAAGTTTTAAAATCAACAGATCTGTTTCGAGCGCTGGCTCTCCTCAGGATGGTTTTGGGTCGCCTACTGCCGGTGTTATATGGCCTAATGTCACTGTTTTGCACGTGCGGATTGGCTGCACGTGTTGTTCGGTTTTCAGGTTGTTTATAGTTCAGGGTGCGTTTGCTGACAACGATTTCCATTTGTGCCTGCAGTTGTTTACTATTTCTACTTTAGTATTTAGGGTTGCTAAGTATGGTTTACATAGTATTAACCATTTTTCTGTTGAATATAGGTTGCATCTCTTTTTAAATGTTATTGTATGGTGATGCCCTTTCTATGATTTTCCAGGATATGTTATATTTTTTTTTTTTTTTGTCTTTAAGTCTCCAAATATATTTGCTCAGTTCTGTTTGGTTTTTGTATTTTATTCTTTTTGAATGACTGTTTATGGTTTGCATATCTGGTTTTGAAGTGATTTTCAGTGATCCCTATGTATGTTTCTTTTACATTTTCTGATGTCACAGTGGCTTGGTATACAATGTTGTTATAGAGGCATTTGCTGCTTAAGGGACACTATTCTTTTTTTAGTACAATTGCAGGATTTCCTTTCTTCACCCTTCTTTGCTGTGTTGCTTTTCATTTTGTTGGATGAATCAATTGTTTTTAAGGTTAGGCATGCATGAATATGATAGTTTGATGGTGTGTCTTGTTGAATATTTTGGACAGTTTGTGTTCTTTTGGGAAGGATGCTGTCAAAATTTTGAAAAATTCTTTCCCTACGTTTGTTTTTACTCGTCCATCATATGGAGGGTTGTACCATGTGATTTTCCTTTTCCTGCTTTTTTGTTTTTGTTCATGTTGTTATCTGGGTTGTATTGTAGTTTGTAGCTGTAACCACTTTTTTGCAATGCCTCTTGGTATTCTGCTGCTGCGTTGTTGAATACTCTTTCATTATGTGAGAGATTAGATAGTCTTGTTTATGCCATTGGGTATGGTTTTTTTTTAGTATAGATGGGGTGGGTTGCTATTGATGTTTACATAATGGGTGTGTCATTAGGTTTCTTGTATGGTTTATATATGTGGTTGTTGAGGTCAAGTGTTATGTCTAAGTAGTTCCATACCTTTTTGTTTGCTTCGATGGTGATTTTTTTAGTTTATGGTTTTGGAAAATTTTGCATAGTTCTTTTTTCTTGTTTTCGATGGTTCTTGGATTGTTGTTTAGCGCGGCGAGGCCGTCGTCTCTGTACAGTCCGACTTGCTTTCCGAGTTGTTTTTGGATGTTGGATAGCATAAACAGTCCGACCAGTTCGCATGTTTCGGCACCGTCGTACGATCCCATGGTCACATCAAATGTTGAGTTTTTTATTCGTTTTCTTGATCCATGTTTCATTTCTGCTGTAGAGTAAAGTTTTCTTGGTGTGAAGAATGATTTCCATTTCTGACCCTGTTATGTCTGTGTGTTTATTAGCAAATTTCAGAGCTTTAGTGAGTAGCTCTTCATCTATGGATGGGTAGTAGTCTACTATGTCGAATGTGATGAATACTGTGTTCTTCTGTTTGTTAAGATTTTTGAACCATTGGATAACTTCGTATGTGTTCTTCCAGAGGTTGTATTCGTGTTTGATTTTATGTTTTTTTTTATGTTTTTTTCTAAGATTTTCTTACTTATTTTGCCCATTTCAGATTTAGATGGGTTGATTAGTCTACATGTTGGTTGTTGTGGAAGTTGGGTTTGTGGAAGTTGGGTTTATGGTATATTATAGGGTATATATATATATATATATATATATATATATATATATATATATTTATATTTATTTGTTTTTTTAAATGTTATTAAAATGAAGTGTTAAAACCAACAAGCTTGTTTCAAGCCTCTTGCTCTCATCAGGATATCCTTTTGGGGCACGCTGTCGGTCTTTTATAGCGTGCGGGACCTGATTTCATGTCTGCATGTGTGGGTCAATCCCATTCGTTGCACGTGTGGTCTGTGGTTCTTGCTGGGATCTGTTCAGGTGGAGTGCGCTGACAAAGATTTTGTGCCTGCAATTGTTTACTATTTCTACTTTTGTATTCAAAGTTGCTAGTGGGGTTTACATAATATCAACCATTTTTTTCTGTGGAGCATAAGTTGCATTTAAAAAAAAAATTGTTGTATGGTGTTGCTGTTTTATGATTTTCCATGATATGCTGTAGTCTATTTTTTATCTTTAAGTCTCCAAATGTATTTACTCAGCTCTGTTTGGTTTTTGTATTTTTCTTTTTTAAATGACTTTATGGTTTGCGTAACTGGTTTTGAAGTGGTTTTCAGTAATCCCTATAAATGTTTATTTTTTCATTTTCTGATGTTACCGTAGCTTGGTATACAATATTGTTGGAAAGACATTTGTTGCTTTAGGGGCACTGTTCTTTTTTTTAGTGCAGTTGCAAGATGTCCTTTCGTCACCCTTCTTTGTTGTGTTGCTTTTCATTTTGTTAGATGAATCAATTATGTTTTTAAGGTTGGGCATACATGAGTATGATAGTTTAATAGTGTTTTTTGTTGAATATTTTGAACAGTTTGTGTTTTTGGGAATGATGTTGTCAAGACTTTACAGAATTCTTTTCCTACTTTGTTTTTACTACTCTTCCATCATATAGGGGGGTTGTACCATATGATCTTCCTTTTCCTGTTTTTCTTATTTTTCTGTTCGTGTTGTTGTCTGGGCTGTATTGTAGTTTTGTAATTGTGTGACCACTTTTTTGTAATGCTTGTTGGTATTCTGTTGCTGCATTATTAAATACTCTTTCATTGCATGAAAGGTTGGATAGTCTCTTGTTTATACCATTGGGTATTTGTTTTTAGTATAGATGGTGGGTGGTTGCTTTTGATATTTACGTAGATTGGTATGTCATTGGGTTTTTTTATATGGTTTGTACACGTGGTCATTGAGGTCTAATGTTATGTCTAGGTAGTTCACTACCT
>JADBJO010008433.1:30000-35000 GCA_016801955.1 Conus betulinus
GTTATTACTGCTATCAGATTTAACTAGCCTTCAGGAATAAATATAATGTGAATTATGAGTTATTACTGTTATCAGATTCAACAAGCCTTCAGGAATAAAGATGATGTAAAATAACAGTTAATATAGTCAATACTGCTGTCAGCTACAACAGGCCTTCAGAAAATTCTGTAACTGATATTTACTTGTGTCCAAAGCTTGGAACCTGTATTGCTAACTGTGTACACCCAACAAAGCTCCTCTATTAAAAAAACTCTTTCTTTTAATCTCTGTGTGTCTGTCTGTCTGTCTGTCTGTCTGTCTCTCTCTCTCTCTCTCTCTCTCTCTCTCTCTCTCTCTCTCTCTCTCTCTCTCTCTCTCTCTCTCTCTCTCTCTCCCTTATGTTTTGTGTTTTTTTTTTGTGGTAATGTATGTAAAGTTCTTTGACAACCTTAGGAGCAGTAAGTTACGATATTTCGCTGTAGGGGTTGCTTGGATATGCGTTTGTCAAATGAATAAAAGTAGAGACAGCAAAGGCCTATTGCAGCTGTGCTATCAATATGAAATGTCTAGTTAAGGTGTCCAGTGGACCGGAAGTTTCTGAGCTTACAACAGAATACCATTTCCCATGCAAAATTCGTCATCTGACATTAACAAAAAAAAAAAAAAAAAACGAATAACACGAGACTGTCTCTACCGAGTCTGATTCTCCTTTTCTGTCTCTCCTGAACCAAAGGCGCTCCTCAAGGTCTGGGAGAGACAGCACATTCTGTGAAAGCCATCTGTTGATCAACTGCAGTGCTTCTGACTCTGTACAACTGTCATGCTGCCTGTCGGAACCAGTCCTGGGATGTTTACTAGCAGTAACGGACAAAATCATCTTCTGAACTCGTTCCTCACGACCTCTCCTTCGTCTCTCCAACACTATACTAATGGAGTAGAGAATAGGATTGATGGCTGAGTTGACAGGAAGAATAATGATGGCGATGGCCACATTGACTTCAGCAGAGATGGGAACACCATGGACAGCCAGCAGGCCCAGCAGTCCAACGGGGAACCAGCACAGGAAGTCTGACAGTGCGATGGCGAACAGGGCGACGGCGAGGGTGAGGTCACTGGAATTTTTGTTGGAATATCCTAGAGCCGCGTTGCTGGTGCCCACCGACCAGTATATGGACATCTGCCCCACTGCAATGACCAGAAACAGAATAAAGTTGACTATGATGATAACGTGGTACAGATAATCGTGACCAGCAAATGCGTTCCTTGTGATGGGCAAGGGGATGCAGATTCCAGTCTGGCTGTAGAAATTCCAGTGTGCTGTAACAGGTAACAGGGGGATTCCTGCGAAAGCAGTACCAACCAGCCAACTTATCGTACACACAATGTGCGAAGATTGTTTGTTAAAATTCATATTGCTGAATGGAAAGTGGAGAACTAGAAACCGATCCAGGGTAAGGAGGCAGATTGTAAATGCAGACACTTCACTGGATATCAGGAACAAAAATCCAGCCAGTCTGCAGGCCCTACTCTGTTTCCATGCAACATCGTTCCACAAATAACTCCCCTGTAACACCCCATCAGCTATTCCTATCACTGCCAAGTAGACGCCCATAAGAAAGTCAGTGACGCTCAGATGTGTCACCAATATACCGAATCCTAGCTTACTGGACTTTCGGTTTATCACCACTCTCGTACATGAAACTCGCTAAATTTCCGATCAATGCTGAGGTAGCAAAAACAGGCAAAACGACGACGCGATATACGTTTGAACGAATTAAGGCCTCGCAGGAAGAGATGTCGTCAGTGGGTGAATGACAGTTCTTGGAATTGAAACCTGCAGGGAGAGTAACTGAGCAACACAGTCTGTAATTTGTGTGCCCACACCTCATCAAGATCTTTGAGACCTTTGAACATAGTGATGGGGAATTCCGTTAGAGGGCAGTGTCTCAGGTCCAGATGCTTTAGAAATGATAATGAACTAAAGCCTTCGTCAGTAATGCGTTTAATACCAGTACCACTTAAATTCAGAAACAAAAGTTTAGGGAAAATTGTGAGCGTTGAAACATTTAGTTGTGGTAGAATCACTTTGGACAAGTCGAGAGTGTGCAACAAGCGAAACTTCACAAGGAGATCGGACCCAGTGGCAAAAAGAAACTTCAAAGGATTGCCCTTCACCGACAGTTTGTGCAAATTGTTCATTGTGTTCAGCTCGGCAGCCTTCAATGAAGCCAAGCCATTGTAGCTTAAATCCAAAATTCGAAGATTAGGAAATTCCATCTGAGTCAATTCAAACAGGTTGCACCTAGTCAGATTCAGATATATCAACATGGTGTTGAGTGATAAGTCCCTTGGTTTCAATCCACTTTCAGGGGCATGAAGAAAGCGGAGCTCCAGATATTGTCCAGCGGGGAACTGTGCCTCACAGTAAAATGCCAGTCCTGTGCATGTGCAGTTTTGAGGGCAGGTGGCGTCGCACAGCGATTCATCCTCACGTTGTGGACAGTGGAACATCCCGTCACACAGGTGATCAGGGTGAAGGCAGAGGGAATGGCCTCTACAGCGAAGGAGCCCGGGGCACGTATATCTGTCACAGGCCAGCTCGTCTGGCGGCCTGGGCAGTCGTAGACATCGTTACAGCGCAAAAACACAGGCATGCAGTAGATCAGGTCACCTGGACATAAGAAGTGCGTTTCTGGACAGCTTTTGGCCTTAGAGCTGCTGGTTTCATATGCGAGTTTTTGTATGGATTTTATGGTGTAAGTACCAATACTATTAAATGCTATGAGTACAGGAGGCTTTATTGGTTTTACATGTCTGTGACTAAAAGATCTGCAATGATCCTCGTCGGTGCCGTCTAGACATTCCAGTATCCAGTTACATCTCTGCTCGTAGGCTATACACTGAAAATGATCACGATTAGATGATTATGCCGCAGGGTGTGTCACATACTGGAACAAAATACAGAGCATAGAGTGGTGTGTCAAGCTTGTCATGCCCAAAATATATACCATACATAAAACAATTATCATGTTACAGCATATTTCGACAACTACGAATGCATCACAAAAAAAAAAAAATCAATGAACGAAACATACAGAGCATAATGAGTAAGCACGAACTTAGCAGCGTTGAATCAGCTGCTTCATGTCCAACATTAAATTAGTAAGACCATCAAGCCAGCCATCTGGCTAACTAAATAACTAACTGACAATTGTTTACTGAAATGGATTCTGAAAGGTTACTCACATATACATATACCTACCCTCCACCTCCACACCATCTCATCCTTTTCCCTCCCACTTCTCCCAATCAAACCGTTCCACCCTGAGTGGCTGCATGCAAACAAATGTCACAACTGCATACACGTATGTTTACACATTTGACTGTACATGTAAAAGTCAAGTCAGAGGTCCTTCTGTGCTACCAGTAACCAAGTACTATCGCCGCCACGTAGTAAACGCGACAAGAAAATCTGATCTGTTTTTTTCTCGCTACATGCACGTGCATTTAATCTATATTTTGATGTCGGTGGTGTTATGTACAGTTGCATTCATGAGATGCTTGGAATACGGACATGAATTTCCTGATGTGCAATCTCAACAAGAACATCTTATCTCGAGAGGGGTTTTGCCGTGTTAAACTTTCCCCGTGTTAAAACTTTAAACTTTCCCAGGACATGATGCATGAGGTCAAAGGATACAGAGACCATATCGGATCGGTTGAAGCCTGGGTTAACAGTGACCACGCCATCCGTTGACCCTCACCAGGTGAAGAGTGTGCTGTGGGGGAAAGCAAGCAGTATCCGTGGAAGAAACATCATCGCGTTTAGAGCGAAAAAAAAAAAATCCACAGGCTGGTTGAGAAACTGAACAGAACGACCCATAAAATCTCTGCTATACTCTTGCCCTCTATGAAATCAGAGGGAGGAACGACGGAGAAGTACAAACAGGTGAAGGGTTTGTCTTGTACTCTAGTGGAGAAGACAAAAATGTGCATGGAATGGAGCCTTAAGTCAATTGTGTACGGATTGCTGTGCTGCTAAGATGCCACCCGATTACCGGCAGGATCTTGATGAATCGTCTATGAGCAATACCTACATCAGAACAGTGCAAATATATGCTTCAGCATCCGACTATAATGATGACCAGATTGAAGAATTGTATATCCAGCTTCAAACGGCCATCAAGGCTGACAAAAACAGATTGCGTAGGCCAGGATGACTTGGAATGTCAAGTTTGGCACAGATGCCCAAGAAGACGGCAACTACTATTGTCGGTGATTAGACTACACCTGCTAGAATTTTCTAGTGATAACGACTTAGTTATTGTTAACACTCTGGGTAAACATGAAGCATCCCATGATACACATGACACTCCCCAAACGATCAGTATCACAGCAAAACAGACTTTATTCTTGCGAAGAGCCAGAACAGCTCTGGCATTACCGTAGGCAAAACGGCGACATTTCCAAAGCATGGCCTGGTAATGAATACAAACAGTTGTACAATTCCAAGCACGTGCAGAAGGAAGATCGTACCACTCGTAAAGACGTTAGAAACCCTCACGATGTCAATCAAGTGATATCTGAGAGAGCAACAGAGGTTCTGGAAATAAGCCAATAGAAACCCCCATTCATAGATCATGAGATCTAAGACTCCAGAAGGAGCTTAAACAGCACAGGAATGAGAAAAGAATGAAGGAGCATAATAATGCTAGAAGCAAGAGAAATAAAGTATGCAAGGGAAAGCTGAAGCAAGCAAGATTTAAAACGTTTCCCCAATAATTTCCGGCGATCGATTTTGTTCTACCTGAATCATGGTCATTTTTTTTTTTACCATGTGCGTAAACAACACTCGCACATGAGACAGTCCGAAGCATTAGACGCTTCATTTGTAAATGCATATTGAGCCTTTGCTCCTCTCCCCCTCCTTCCTTAAGATTCCCTTCCTGACTTCAACAATCTCCTTATCTGCTTGGCTTCTTTTAAGCCCCATTGATTTTGGCACCCCCTTCTTATGATTT
>JADBJO010008433.1:37500-46784 GCA_016801955.1 Conus betulinus
ACAGGTGCCAAGAACAGAACAGGTAGCTCTTGACAACATCGGTGAACCTGACAAAGCTCTCTGACACAGTCGTGAAAGGCTGTGGGAGATCATGACAAACCCAAGCTGCCTAGTCAGTTTCTAACCATAGTACTCCAGTTCCACTGTGACATGCTTGCTCGTGTACTGGACAATGGAAACGTCTGTTTTCTTTCCTAGCTATAAATAGAGTGAAACAGGGCCGTGTCCTCGTACCCACTTTATTCAATGACATGCCTTCAGCCATGCTGTCCAACGCTTATTGTGTGATGACAGCGGCATCAAGATGAGACTAAGATCAAGTCGAAGACGAGTCACTGGGCGATTTTTCATTTGTATATGAATGCACAATCATTGCTCCCACTGAGGCTCAAATGCTGCAGAACATGCACTGCTTTTCTGCTGCTTGCTTATCTGTGAACACTGATGACTAAGTCGGTACACTGGCAAGGAGAAGTGAGCTTTAGGTGGTTACGAAAACCATGTATTCGAGAAGAGGTATCAAGCTGACCATAAAACTGAAAATGTACAGGGCAATTGTGGCTGAATGTTTGTGAGACTTGAACAGACTGTGAAGCATTATTTGAAAGCTCAGCTGCTTCCACATGAACTGCCCGAGAGAGTTGCTCGAAATCACTTGGAAAGAAACAAGTTCCATATGCAGAGGTTTTCTCTCCCATCTGCCAAGCATCCACACTCTGCTGAGAACATGTGAAAGTGGTTGGCTGTTTTATATGAAAGCCTGATATGCGTCTTCTTCATAGGCTGTACTTAAGTTAAATGGTTAAGGTAAGAAATCAGAGGCTGGTCAGAAAACATGCTCCAAGAACACACCCAAGACTTCAAACATTAACCATCACCCGAGCTTTTCTTTCCTCTGATATCAGAGGCTTCTGCATTACACTTAGAATGTAGACTTACTGTCCTGTTATCGTCAGAGGAAAAACTAAAGAGCTTATAATTTATATTAAAGGAATGACATGTAAAGCTGAGACTTCTCTCTGATATCGTTGTAAGCTGTACACTGGAAATAAAATGGTTTTCAATTTCTCTAACTCTTTATGTACACATTACTCAGAGAGAGAGAGGGGAGAGGAAGGGAGGGACGAGAGAGAGAGAGAGAGGGGGGGGGGGGAGGAAAGGAGGTAGGAAGGGAGGGAGACAGACAGACAGACAGACAGACAGAGAGACAGGATGGCGGAACAGACAGACAAACTGGCAGACAGACTGACAGACTGGCAGAGAGACAGACAGGGATGCATTTTTTTCATTCACATTTGGAATGGTCTTAAAGCCATCTTGACAGTAACGATATCATTATTCATTCAACTGAATGTCAGTGGTACCAATGACAAGACAGTCTTTGTGGATGACTAGAACTTTAAAGCTACAAAATATGAAACAGCTGACGGTAAATAACTCCATTCCTCACATTTCTGGAAAGGAGGGTCCACTGCTCTGCAGTCCAAAGTAGACATCTTCTAAAGTGTGTCTCCACACGTATTTGAGGAGGACTTCTCCCATTCTCTGGGACTGTTCAGACTGGCAAGGTAAGCTCCATGACGATGGCATTCACTGGCTGCTTCGTTCCACGTGACCTTCGCCTCTCCTGAGATAAACATATAGCACGACTGGCCGATAGAGAACATGCCTCTTCCACATCTGTCACTGGTATAATCACAAGTTTCTTCGTCTTTCCCATCAGAGCATTCCTAACCATGTTACAAGAAAAATGCTGCTTCAGTTTGGACCAGGAACCCGCAGAGCAGTTCCATTTCCACTGCAAGCCTTTCAGGAGTGTGCGAGTAAGTATGGAAGGAGAAATAAAGCTGAAAACCCACATATTCCATATTGCTTATGAAATGGAAAAGAAGTTCTTTCGTGTGGAAAACCGTTGGTTTCATGACTGGTTTGCCCATGCAAAGAACCAGTTTTGTTGACTCATTGGCCGTTTTGGTCTGTCGGACATGGATGGTAAGGCGGTTTTTTTTTCTTGCAGTTGATATCCGAGGCCAGGAAACTGACCATCACACTGGAAGACGGTGGAACATCCAGTCGTGCCCACATATCAAGTTTACAGGGGTAATGCACAAGGCCAGGCTGGAAAGTTGTCTGTACATAGCCTGTAACATTCCAAGATATAGACGTTAAGCCTGATGGCTACGTTAGGTAATGAAAAATAAGGGCTGACTGCCCTTATTTCAATTAGTTCAATCACACACGACTACTGCAATATATATTGCACCCATCAGGACAATTGCTCTACTTTCATGTATGTGTGTGTGTGTGTGTGTGTGCGTGCGTGCGTGCGTGCGTGTGTGCGTGTGTGTGTGTGTGTGTGTGTGTGTGTGTGTGTTGTGAATCGACTGAGTGGTTGTGGAAATGCAAAAGGGAGAGACCCATCGTCGTCGTCGGCAAAAGAAGAAGGTGTTTCAGTATTTATTTTTTTCGACAGTACAGCTATATTTAATTCGCGCCTGATAGAGGGTCACAAAAAACGTCACAGACTCTCCTTTCCTAAACCAATCAAGAGAAACGCTATCAACAACAACAGGTCAGATGATGATCTACGCCATGATGTAATTTGCACACCGAAAGCTTTGGAACAAATAGTTGACTGGTTTAAAAAAAATGTGTCAAGTGTTTGAAATGGCGCGATACTTTACACTGGATGCACAACTTTATACGCAGGTAACAGCTGAAAAGAGCTATTTTTACCTTATAAAATGACACAGAGAAACTGCGTAATTTAAACCCCAGAGATCAAATCTTGTCACTCAGTAAGTTTTACTCAGAAAAATACAAAAACTGTGTTTCAAAATCAAAATGCTGTGAACTTTACATCCCAAATTAACAAGCCTTCAAATGTAAGTAGGTAATACATAGTTGCTGTGAAAAGACATTTTATTAGACATTTAATCTTACTAGTTAGGAATGTGGATTTTACCTACACATGGGGCAATTTGTGCATGAGGTGAGGTGTAGCAAATGGTTTGTACAAACGATTTAGCACGTGTAAACTAAATGCAAAGATTTAGCATACAAGGAATATAGCCACTTAATGTACATTCATATACTACACACGCACACACGCGCGCACACACACACACACACACACACACACACACACACACACACACACACACACACACACACACACACGCTAAGATTTTAATTTGGTAATATTTAGCAGTAAAAGAGACAACACTGGTAACCACTTAATACACATGAACTATCTTTAAATTCAGGCAACAACTCCTGTAGATTTCTTTTAACTTAGATCTATTTGTCATCAAAATAACCGAATAAAAGACGCGAAGAAAATTTACTCTAAGTTCCCTAAACTCCCAAACTGTTTTGGATCAGATAACTGGATAGGTTGTGTTCTGTGTCAAAAGTAGGGAGGAAGAAGCAAGCAATGTCAAGTACACTATAAAAGCAGAAACTTTCATGGCTAATTCAACATGTGAGGCTTATTGCCTAGCTGTTTTTGCGAAGATCATATATCCAAAATCGGCCTTGGTTCAACTGAGTGCAGCACACATGTCTACATCTTCAATACCGGAGATTTTGACATGGAATCGTATGTTTCTCCTCTGATTCGCAGCACAGACAAACCCCAGTCATTTGAACATGCGCATCTGTGTGTGTGTGTGTGTGTGTGTGTGTGTGTGTGTGTGTGTGTGTGTGTGTGTGTGTGTGCGTGCGTGCGTGCGTGCTTGCGTTTGTGTGTGTGTGTGTGTGTGTGTGTGTGTGTGTGTGTGTGTGTGTCTGTCTGTCTGTCTGTGTGTCTGTGTGTAGTGTGCACGATACATTTTATTATGGAAATGAAAATGTTCACGTTTTCACCAGCTTCAAATATTTAGGGGTAGATTTCAAACGAATGGGTTCTGTTCCTAAATGTAAGAAAAACGCTTTTGATGAAGCTTCATTAGCTATGTTTAAGCTGACACACAAGCCTACAACAAAGAATTTACCTATTCACGTTATTTTAAATTTATTTTATAACATGATTGTGCAAGTATTATTACATGGTTATGAAATATGGAGATAAGAAAATGTAAATAGTATTGATTATTCTTATTCCTATTATTTTTGCCAAATGAGCAATTGTTATGTGAACACCTTCATTGTGTGAGCGTTGCGCTTAGTCACCATTTGAGGATGAATGGGTCAAAATAGTTTGATTTTGTTTTAGTCTCTGACATCATTTTGGCAACTTTACCCATGAATGTTCCAGTTCAGACTCTAATACGTTACCAAACAGTAATGTTTCACTTAATTCAATGATGATGACATCTTACCTGTTGCGGACGTTGCAAATGTTACTTGCAGTTGAGGCGGCAGCACACTGGTGAAATTGAAGAACACTTCAACAGAATGCGATTCATTTAGTCGGCCACGATGAAACTCCAGCGTCACTCTGTTACCAGGACTCATTAACTGGGTAAGTCCAAAACAATCTGGAAATTCATGGTTTACATCGCCTTCGTATTTCAGATCTGCGGTATAAACATATCGATATATTTTCATGAAGGCGAACATGTGTAAAACCATACCTGATGGCACTATGAACTCTATATAGCATTTTCGTTGTCGTGCTGGTGCCATGGCTCTCGTGCGAAATTTGTACCCGCCCAGCAAAAGTACGAAAATGTAGAGTAGCCTGTTCTTCTAAACACAGTAATATATTTTCGGTTCCCATATCAACGAAGTCGACGGAAGTAATGTTCTGAGGAATATCTGTGGTGTGCCTGAAGGTGTAGGAGACAGCGAAGTTCTGTGGAAACGTTAGTCATGTATTCTTTCATATAAATGGATCGAGTCTCGTTCTGTTCATGTTGTCCTATAAAAAAAAAAAAAAAAAAAAAAACAAAAAAAAAAAAAAAACAAAAAACAAAAACAAAAACCACCCCCCCCAAAAAAAAAAAAAAAAAAAACAACAAACAACAAAAAAAATATACACACACAGAGATCATTTTGACCGAGTGTAATGAAACTTAGGCCTGTTGAATTATAAATGTGTGTGAAACAATGTGAAATTTGTCATGATAATATATTGTTATTGATTTTTTTTTTTTGAGACAAATGTAGAACACTCGGAGATGCGATTTGGGAGACTTTTGAAATCATTCTAGTTGCTCTTATCTTGGTCCTGCAACAGTTAAAACTGGTCCACATTGCTTCCAGTAGCATTATGTTATTATTAGGAAACTGTTTTGGTGCTGCTGTTCTGACTGTAATAGCTACAATGCGTCAGACCAGTGGGGAAAGGATGACTGGAAGCAGTACAACGATGATAACGAAATTATTATATAAAATGCCACCTGAATAGGGAGCATGGACTCTATCTGTGATATCTTCCTCAGAGTTTCTTCTATAAACTCAGCCCCACTCATTTAAATTGACAAATACTCTTGCCTACTCCATTTTGATTGTTGTCCTTCTTAATCCTTAGACGACGACTTGTCCACAGCCACGTCACTTCCCTACAGTCGCGTGCTCTATGCTAAAAGTCGTTGCCGACATGCGATTTTGGCATTTTTTTTGCGTTTATTTTAAGGCATCCATCACATACACACTAGGTTATTGTTAGATATCAACAGAAAAGGCAAATGGTGAACTTTGTACTCAGTATGCGTTAAAAGGACTTTTGGCTAATTCTAAAGCGTAATACTGACGGACACAACCGGACCAGAATATAAGAATAAATGGTTTTGTATGCGTTTGTTTGGATAGTATGATAATCACCTATATTATTTCTTCTTCTTGAAGTATTTATACATAATTGTCATTTGAGCTAATCTCAGAATGATTTGGATATACATGCACCTGTCCATCATTCCCCTCTTTATGGAAACCACTTCGCGGTACTCTTCCCAACACTAAGTACGATGGCACTTATGCTCGCCATGGGGGAGAAATCGTCACGGCAGGAAATCCCACGCATGCGGTGTAGAGTAATACCATTGCTCACAAGGTGGCCTAGTTCTAAAGTGTGCTTGGATCCAGAAGGTCTTCTCTATAATAATAAGAAAACTAACGTTTACAATTAACTACGACTTCATACCAATTATTTCATGTTGTTCCTTTCCTCTGGCTGTGGACTGGAAAAGGGAGAATTTGTCCCTGCTGTATCAACAACATACAACAGTTTCACCAGTCTTGTGCCCGGCTCGTCCCTGGGGACGTGTTGCTTGCATTACCAGCCATTGTAGACCAGGACGCTGGGGGGAAAAGCCTTGAACAAAAATTGAATACTGTATATTTAATCAGGAAGAAATTTTAGGGAGAGCTTGGCAACAGAAGATCACCAGAGGCGAAGCGTCCCCTGACACAAGTGTCTAGCCTTCAACCAAATCAAGCTGGAATTCGTTTCAGCTGCCTCTGCCAATGCCTTCAAGTATTCTAGCCCTCTTCCTATAAGAAATAGCTAGCTGTTGCATAAGATCACAGGCTGATGAACCTACAATCCCCCCCCCCCCCCCCCCCCCCCCCCCGCCCCGCCCCGCCCCTCCCTCCCTTCTCCCCCCTCCTTGCTCCGACCTGTATGGCGAGCACTTTGGCTTGGAAGCCAGATCCTTCAAGCTGCGCACTGGCGCACCTCCCAGTTTTGTTTATGTGAGCCTGTTCTGTTTAGCTTTTACATGGCACAGTGAGTTCAATCAGAATCATTGTTTTGATGAACTTGACTATAGTACAATGTCTGCCTTCACGCCACTCGTCCGACGATCTGCAAATGGTTTTCCGTTCTGGGAGATCTCCAGTGCACTCCCAAGGCATCCTGTCCAGCCATTAATCTAAAACTTCCGTTGTGTTTTCCAGTATGTATACATGGTGCTAATCTTAACATGCTAACAGCCATGATATGATCGCCTGCAATTGTTTGTCATTAAGAACTTGAATCAATCTCTCTCTCTCTCTCTCTCTCTCTCTCTCTCTCTCTCTCTCTCTCTCTCTCTCTCTCTTTCTCTCTCTCTCTCTCTCTCTCCCGCCAGTTTTTTTTAAATGGAACATGTGCCTTAAAAGTAAAACGTATAAATGCAAATGTTAGAATGTCTTCTCACAAGACCTCGAGACAAAGAGTGCCAGAGCACAACTTCATGAAGACTCAAACCTGTAGAATGGACCTGATTTCAAGATGTGATGATCCCAAAGTGGCAGTAGTGCGAAAGTAGAAAGAAACTCGTGGAGAGCGTGGCAGCAGAGAGTCCTCAGAAGAGAAGCCCCCTTCAAGCAAGTGTTTCGGCCCTTATCTCCTGACACTCTAGGGAGGTTGGGCCACACCCGATTCATGACTCCGGATGTCCCTCTGCTGCCCCTTTTTTTCCCATCTTGGGACAAGCCATGGCTGGGATTCGAACCCATGCCCTCTGGACATGCTCATTTCTACTTAATGACTCGCACACTAACCATCGAGCCACTGGGACACCTGATATTTGTAGGAAAGTTAAGCCTTATGAAGTTCACTTTTGTTCCTCCTTGACCATATCCAGCTTGAACACACTCTCTGCTGCTTCTGCCATTCTTTCAGGGCTCTGTTTTTTTTTCCCTCCCTGCAACTGAGAGCTGTTTCATGAGGCTGTATGCAGACGTTCCTACAATCCCCCTAGCTCCAATTTCTGCTGTGAGGACTTTGACCTGATAGCCTTCTCTCCTCAGGCTGTTTGCCAGATCAGTATACTTTTCAGTCTTGTAGATTTGAGTTGCCTCCATTCTGTTCTCATATGGCACCGTGAGCTCGATCATGATCAGCTGCTTGGTTGACTGAGAGTGGACTACTATGTCTGGTCTCATGCCACTCTTGCTGATGATCTCTGGGTAACTCTTCCATTCTGGGAGGTTGCAGTGCACTCCCAGTCCTCTGCCCCGTCCAGCAGACTCTGTCTGCATGTTCCGAGTGGCACTGTTGTTCTTGGCCATGATTCGCTGCCTACTGCCGTGAAGAATGTTCGGGTGTTTTTGGAGTCCTGATTTTCCCTTTTGTGGTGTTGGTACTAACCCAGACTACTTGTACAATCTCTTCAAGCATTTGTGTGTGCCTTCTTGTGTACCTTCCTTGAGCCAGGGCTACTTTACATGAGCTTAGGACATGCTCCACTGTTTGTTTTTCATGGCAGAGGGGGCATGAAGGATCGTCTGTTTTTCCCCAACTTCACCAGGTTTGCATTTGAGGGCAGAAGGTCATATGCAGATCTGAGAATGAAGCTGATCCTGAGAGGGGGCATGTGCCAAATGTCATTCCAAGTGAGACGTTTTGGAGTGCATTCTCCCCACGTTGTCCATTGCCCTTGCTGGCTCTGCTGGACTACTTTTTGGAGTCTTTTTTTTGCCTTCTTCTTTTCTCATCTCCTGAATCATCATGTCTCTTTTGGCTTTTCTTTTCGCCTTTGACCACCATATAGTCTTTCAGAAATCGCAAACAAGGAGGTCAGTCCACAATGTTCCTGTCTGGGGTGGTCGTCTGGTGAGAAAGATGAAAGAGCTAGTCATGAATTAGTGGGACGTCGTTTTTCCAGACACTTGTCTGTGACATTTTTTTTTAGCAAAAGAGAGGTCTATATCTGAGGTTACTCTGGAGATTTACTGATTAAACTGATGACAAATTGTTGTTAATACATCAGCCAAAACACAGCTGTCCTCAAATTGAGTGTACCATGTCTAGTTCAATAGAAACTTTGAATGGCAATATCAGAGAGAGTGAAGAGAAAGTGATTAAAACACAGAACGACTAGTATCACTTAAAAATTGATTTCTCGAGTACAACGAGCAAACTCCAAAGCTGAAAAAAAGAGGAGAGAATAAACGAACAAAGAGAGAAGTGAGCTCCCACATTCAGAACACTGCCCTGAGAGTGGGTAGGACAGTTGTAAACAGAACATGAACATCCATAGCTGTGACTCTTCTACCCCTAGAGCCTCGCTTAGTGCAGAGCAGGTCGTAGATCACTCTGTCCATGAGAGAGGCGCAAAACGAAAGGATAGCCAATATCTCTTAAATATATGCTTGGCTGTGTAATTTTTCCGCTCAGCAGTTACTGATGGCGCCTTCGACATCATCATCATCATCATCATCATCATCATCATCATCTCTCTCTCTCTCTCTCTCTCTCTCTCTCTCTCTCTCTCTCTCTCTCTCTCTCTCTTCTTTCTCTCTCTCTCCTATTTAAACACTGTTAGAAGTTCACTTTGTCAATGGCGAAGAGTCCAATGAAAAATTGAATTCCCTTGTATGCTGGCCTGCTCTTAATAAAATTAGAAGTTCTT
>JADBJO010008433.1:50515-93015 GCA_016801955.1 Conus betulinus
ATTCAAGGGCCACACAGTTCATCACTCCCCAATAATAACTCTTGAGTCCGACAGCTGAAATCAACCAACAAACATTTAATTCAATCATTTGATTATCGATTGGACAAAATTTCATCAAGAAGTGCAAATCAATTATCGCGAAAATTTCATTGACATGGACACACTCCCATTTTGCAAATTCAGAAGAACCGACTGTCAGAATGTCAAGAGTCAATATCGTGTGTGTGACCGCCATTGGCGTTGATGCAGTCAAGACAGCGCTGTCTCATGGACCTGACTAAGTCTGGAGGGTGTTCTGGGGGATCGCCTGTCACCCCTGCTCCAGATTCCTGAACAGGACGTCGATATTGTGTGCAGGAGGGTGGTTGTTGCGTATACGACGGCCCAGAACATCCCAAAGATGTTCAATGGGGTTCAGATCGGGTGAGCGGGTAGGCCAGTCGATCCTGGTGACTTGTTGCCGCTGGAGAAAGTTCTGTACGACCCGAGCTCTGTGCGGCCTGGCGTTATCGTCTTGTAGTATGGCTCCTGGTCCCACGGCCTGCAAAGCTGGTACAGCGATTGGCTTCAGAATGTCGTCCCTGTAGGCTTCGCAGGTCAGGTAGCCTTAGACACGGTGCAGGGGTGTTCTGTTATGAAGACTGAAGCCACCCCACACCACCAGGGACCCACCACCATAGCGGTCGTGCTCCGAAACAGTGGCGTCAATGAAGCGCTCCTCAACACGCCTCCAGGCGCGAATCCTGCCGTCGTTGAAGGACAGGGTGTAGCGGAATCATCAGAAAAGAGCACCCTGGAACTCTGCTGCTGCCTTGTCCAGGCCAGGTGTCGCTGAGCCCAAGCCAGATGAGCAGCACGGTGAGCTCTGATCAGTGGAGGTCGCACTGCTCGACGCCTTGACCGCATGTTGACGTCACGCCGGCGGTTGCGAACCGTCTGGTCGCTGACGAGGACCTTGCTGGCTGCTCTCAGCTGCCCCCTGAGCACGTTGGCGGTGGCGGTTCTATTGCGTAGTGCCGCCAGGGTGATGAAGTGATCCTGTCGTCTGTTGGTCGCTCTGGGGCGTTCAGGTCTGTGTGCTTCTTGAACTCTCCCACAGTTGTTGTACCGGTCTCTCAGTCTTTGAATGACAGAATGTGTTACTCTAAGTCACGTCTGCCAACTTCTCGGACCGCCACGCCTTCTTGTAGCCAGGCCACAGCCATCCCTCTCTCAGCGTCACTAAGTTTGCGTCTTGGTGGCATGTTTGAACACACCCCCAGAAGCGGCCCTTCATAAAGCCACTGGTCAGCGAATCAGGTTGACAAGTGTTCATTAAGGGTCCAGCTTGCATGTGCAATGCAGTTTTCAGACAGCCGAACACTGCTGCGCCAGCTAGGTGCACTCAAATTGCGATCTTTTTCTCGTGGTTTTTGAGCTTCTTTTGCGGACCAGTGTAACACTTTGACACAGATTCGACTGAACAATTGCCCAAACCAGTTTTCTGTGAAGCACTTGTCACACTTTGAGTGAATACTTTGGCCATAAACATTTTATGTTTTATGCTACGCTGTATTATGTCAATCATATCAAAAATGAATGCGGCCCTTAAATTCTTTTGAGTAGTATATATATTCAGTGTTAAGGGTAATACGACTTTTGCCTTGAGATTGATGTGTCAACAATATTCGGAAGAGGCGTGAGCCAAAGCACGTTAACACGAAGTTTCAACATCCTATGTTGACAAGTGCTTGAGATATGGCTAAAAGTATTTTATTTTCAGTGTTCAAGTTCATACGACTTTGACCTTAGCCTTGATCGATCAACAGTATTCGGAGGGGCATGAGCCAAAGCACCTTCACACTAAGTTTGAATATCCTACGTTGACTGGTGCTTGATACATGGCTAAAAAATATTTTTTAGTGTTCAAGGTCATACGACCTTGACCTTAAACCTGACCTTGATCGATCAACAATATTCGGAAGGGGCATCGCCAAAGCACGTGCAATCCAACTTTCAACATCCTATGTTGACTGGTGCTTGAGATACGGCTAAAATATATTTTCAGTGTTCGAGGTCATACGACGTTGACCTTGATCGGTCAACAATACTCCGAAGGGGCATGGGCCAAAGCACATGCACTCCAAGTTTCAACATCCTATGTTGAATGGTGCCTGAGATATTGCTAAAAATGGGTTTTCGGTATTCAAGGTCATACGACCTTGACCTTGACCTTAATCGGTTAACAATATTTGGAAGGGGCTTGAGCCAAAGTAGCGGCACACCATGTTTCAACATCTTATGTTTACTGGTACTTGAGATATGGCTAAAAATATATGTTTTGAATGTCAAGGTCATAAAGTCAAGGTCGTGATCTTGACCTTTACCTAAAACCCCAAAAGGCACATCTACAGTACCTGTCCTAGATGTGTGTTTAAGTTTCACCTTCCTGTCTTTATTCCTTCATGATGATATGCTGTTGACAACCATACACACACACACACATACATACAAACATACAAACACATACATACATACATACATAGCCACTTACACGACAAAAACAATATAAACCACTTCGTAAACTTCGCGGGTTATAAATATGACCAAAATTCCGCCAGGAAAGTAGAAAGCGCAGTGGACAAACGGGCTGACAAGCCGAGAGACAGATGGATGGATGAAAGGACACGTGAAATGGGATCCGTCACCGTCCCACATTGTAGACCCGGAACACAAAAATCAGTCATTCCTCAAGCATTCCCTGTGAAAATATGTGCACATGCGGCACGGATTGTCGTACAACAATCCGTGCCGGTAGACTCATTGCAGGTCCGGCACGGATTGTCGCATTCGTGAATTTGCGACAATCCGTGCCGTTGCGACAATCCGTGCCGCCACAATCCCATGTCATGTACCACTCACGATGAAGCTTATTCTTTTAGAGTGTTGGGACTTGCATAACGTGAGACATAAACATTGTACAGCACACTCCATGAAAACCTTGTTCAGAGATGTTCCGCCTGGTGTGATCTTGGGATTTCTGACGGACATTTACATTTTTCATCTAATCTGAGTAGGAAGATTTTTTAACAACATTTCGGGTGTGTTTTGGGAAGGTGTGTTTTAAAGGGTTGTGCAAATGAATGACTTGTGAGTTGATTTCAATGTGGTTACAGCCCTGATGCGGCCCTTTGCGGTCGGCTGGGCTATAAGCTACATTACCTTACCTTACCTGACCCTACCTTTTGTCTGAAGACGCTGTTTCTACGCATCCAATGAGCACCGCCTTTAAGCAGTGGCAGCTGCTGTTGTCATTAATCTGCGTTACGAGCTGGGTTTTAGCGATTGTTGCATGTCTTGAGACTATTTTACAGACTATCTTACAAATTATTATACAGACTATTTTACAGACTGTTTTGCAGACTGTCTGTGAAGCGCTTCTGTTGACCACAGTGACAACACTTTCCTGAGGACAGTTCACTGAAGAGGAGATGATTTGAAACGTTTTTGTCAAAGCAATGAACATAGAGGCAGAAGAAGCTGAAACTACATCACATCTCTGGTGACAGACACGCCAGTATGTAATGGTTGGCTAAATCCTTACATCACCTGGATTACATTAAAGCCAGTTACTGGTCACCATGCCAGTTTGTAATTCTGACGTGCGAAGGACTAAGACAATACTGATTCGTTTTGGTTCTCCAAAGAGCACTCCTTTGTGTGTTGTCTGGCATCCAAAACGATCTTCTCTAGATTTGTGCGAGACAATGCTTTCTGCAAAATCCATCGGCTGATTAAATGCAGTGCCTCTGACTTGCTCAAGCTGTTTTCAAGCCTATCAGGACCAGCCTTAGGGAGGTTGCTAGCAATAGTGGCCATCATCATCTTCCGAATCCTTTCCTCACGAGCAATTCTCTGTTTCTCCAACAGTATATTGAGAGTGTAGAGAAAAGGGTTCATGGCTGAGTTAACAGGGACATTAATAATGGCGATGGCAACATTGACTTCACCAGAGATGGAAACACCATAAAAAGCCAGCAGGCCCAGCAGTCCAACGGGGAACCAACACAGGAAGTCTGACAGTGCGATGGTGAACAGGCGGCGGGCAATTGTAAGGTCTTTGGATTTCTTGTTTGAACTGTCAGCTGCTATGCTGTTGCTGTGTATGGACCAGTAGATGAATAACTGCCCTGCTGCGATGAATAGAAAGAGAACAAAGTTGAGGACGATGATAATGCTAAAGGAATAATCATGACCTGCGAAGACATTCTTCGTGATGGGCAAGGGGATACAGATTCCAGTCTGGCTGTAGAAATACCAGTGGGCTGTTACAGGTAACAGGGGTATCCCAGCAATCACAACACCAGCTAGCCCAGCTCATCATACAAGCAATGTGTGCTGATTGTTTGTTGAAGTGTATGCTGCTGAAAGGGAAGCAGAGAACTAGAAATCGATCAAGTGTTATGAAGCATATCGTGAATGCAGAAACTTCACTGGATAAAAAAGACACAAAAGCCAGCCACTTTACAGCCTGGACTATGTTTCCATGTATCATCTTTCCACAAGTAAGTCCCCCTATACCTTCGATCAGCTATTCCAATCAACGACAAATATATACCCATCAATAAGTCTGCAACACATAAGTGTGTCACGAACACACCAAAGCCAAGTTTGTTGGACTCTCGATTTATCAATATTCGATACATAAAACTCCCAAAATTTCCAGCCAAGACCACGACAGCAAACACAGACAAAACGATGCGATATACGTCTGAACGAAGTAAAGCCTCACAGGAAGAAATCTCATCTTTATAAGAATGGCAATTCGTAGAGTGGAGACTTTGGGGGAGTGTAATCGGGCAACACAATCTGTAATTGTCAGCCCACAATTCTTTCAGACCTGTAAGATCTTTGAAGACGTCAACGGGATATTCCGTAACGGGACAGTGTCTCAAATCCAAACCTTGCAGAAATAATAATGAATTAAAGCCTTCAACAATGCGCTTTGTACCACAACCAGTTAAGTTAAGAAATGCAAGTTTTGGAAAGATCGCAAGTGCTGAAGAATTTAAATCTGGCAGCATTACTTTGGATAAGTCGAGAGTTTGCAATGAGGGAAACTGCAGAAAAGGATAAGGCTCGGTGGCAAAGAACACCTCCAGGGGGTTTCCTGCAAGTGACAGCTTTTTTGCAAGTTATTAACGTTCTTCAATTGGGTGGCCTTAAATGATACAAAGTCATTGAAGCTTAGATCCAGAATTCGCAGATTAGGGAATCTGAGGTTGTTAAATCCAGTCAGCTTGCAGGTAGCTAGATTAAGGGTATATCAGCATGGAGTTGAGTGTTAGGTTCTCAGGATTCAGTCTGCTTTCAGGAGCATGGAGAAAGCGGAGTTCCAGATGCTGTTCAGCAGGAAATGGTCCGTCACAGTAGAACGCCAGCCCTTGGCATGTACAGTTCTGAGGACAGTTGGCATCACAGAGCAGTTCATCATCACGTTTTGGACACTGGAAACTTCCATCACAGAGGTGACTGACGTGAACGCAGAGCATTTGGCCCCTACAGTGATAGAAACCTGGACACGTATGGCTGTCACACTCCAACTCGTCCTCATGTCCTGGACAGTCATAGACACTGTTACAGCGCACAAATACAGGCATGCAATAGATCAGGTCTCCTGGACATTGGAAGTGTGTTTCTGGACAAATTTCTGAGTTTGAGTCATGGATGTTATCAGTAAGATTCTTCATGGATTTGACTTGAATATAACCAGGGCTGTCAAAGTCAATGAGCGCAGGAGGCTCGGCTGTTTCTAACGAACTCTTTCTGGTTAGGGGACAGTGATGTTCGTCGCTGCCATCCAGGCAATCCAGTATGCGGTTACACTGCTGTTCCTGTGTCAAGCACTGGAAATGACCAAGAATTATATTGCGGGATTTTTATACACTGGGACAAAAAACAGAGCATACAGTAGTCACCTTACTTTTCGAACTCACACACACACACACACACACACACACACACACACACACACACACACACACAGAGGTACCATAAACCAAAACCAAACACGAAAGCAGTATACGTAAATCAATGGATAGAGAAATAAGAGTCGGGCTATATAAGAAAACAAGTAAGCGATAAGAGAATCTTTTCAGTTTGCATTCTTAAAAAAAAGCCGTGTTAAAATATTAATGGCTGGCTACAGTGGCCTCAGTTTCTCAGAGAATTATCTACGCAGTTCTAGCATTTCTGTTAATTGGGTTTTTTTTTTCTGCTACAGCTTCTAAGCATTTGTTTAATCATCTTCAAGCATGTGTGTTCACTCCTTTCACCTTTTCCTCCATTGACTCGTATGTATGTCTTTTGCTCACAGATACTTTAAAATGGCATGGACAATGTTTGGCTTTGAAACGTTTGTCCTAGTACCAGTGTATGACGCCAGCTACTCTCATGCGAAACTATTTTAAGGTACACTTTACCAACGCGAAAAGTATGCAGCCCATGTCAAAAATACTACAAACTATACAAAAACGAAACGTACGTACATGCACGAAATGTACCATACTTATTGGCATACAGTGAATTATTTCATAGACATCATACGTGATTTTATGTTGTCTGCATATACGTCATCTCATTAACATCTTTAGTTGAAACAGGATATATAGATCTGAATAAACACAAGAATGATAAGTTGAATTGCGCTGAATGTAACACAGGCACTGAACTGATTAAGAAAATTAATACAAAGACATATTATACAAGAATATGTACGAAAACCCGTACACAGAGTAAAAAACCGAGCATTTTTACGCACAAGAGAGCTATTCACGAGTATTGTTTTACGTGGCTAAATTTGCATGATCGGTATCTGATCGTCATGGCAAAAGGGTATATCAGCGTTTGCAAAAAGTACCCCTAGAACAATTCACATTTACATAAAGTATTCAGACACTTCTGGCGTAGAGTGAAATGACATCGCACGCGGTGCTGATGTTCCACAACGCATTTTCCATGCTGAAAAGAGAGTGGATTAGGGGCCTGCAAGTCGAGTTCTCCTCTGGACAAGCTTCACCTCTATGATCTGGTTTCCATTTCTCAATCACAAATGTATCATAGCTATTTCTAATGACACCGAACAAATGGAGATTGTTTCTAAGACTAGAACCCAAGAAGAGTGAAGTCGGTTCTCGATGGAATATTGTTTCAAACCTTCCTAGGGATTTGTAACAGAAGAATCAAAATGAAATGAAATCTATTAAGTATACCAGATATAATGTCAAGTCGTTAGAAGGTAACTCACCAGTGGATGCACAACATTGCTGTCGAGTCACTTTGGTGGTGTTCAGTGGTACTCATTCTGATCCAATATAGGCAGAACACTACCGACTAAACCTTCGACTGACCATAATCACAGCATTGTTGCAGACATCCGACAACAGTCCCTATGAATTTGTCAATACCATATATTTCCACAACACCAAACCAAGGACTTAGATGTAGTGAGGTAATCGAACTGATGTGACAATGAGAACAAGTCATGAAAGGTCACGGAATCTGAGATATTTTTTAATGCTAATCGAAAAAGATGCGACAGATTTCATAACATATCCCAGTGTCAACCGGGCTAGAGAGATGCAGACACCTGCAGTGTTGGTCAGGAAATTTGAACAACACACTCTCAAAGACGCCTCCACTAGTGGATGAAATTCGATTGTGTGGCCCCAGTCTTCCAAGTTGACCCTTTATCAAACTAAACTCTGGGTAGGAGCTGGCTGGGGCAGGAAAAAAAATCAAACAAATGAATAGCTCTGGTGGGAATCGATGACCTCCCAGCCGGAAGTCCGTGACGCTAACCGCTTCGTTACGGTGACTCCAGATTCCTGGTCCTCAGACGTGTGGCTGATACATATGTTTGTGTCGTCTAAGAAAGACATAATTGTTAAAAAAAATGTGCTTGTCTCTGTCGTATTGTGTATTACATACTTTGCATCTTCTTCTGATGCTTGCTTTGAATTCTTCCTGCTGTCTGTTTCAGTCGTCTTACTTAAGTCTGGTTTCATTCCTAATTGTGTGTCTTCAATCCACAAAATACAACTAGACGTGAATTACTTGACTCGTTCAAATAACATTTTCAGAATACGACAATATTGTTATAATAAAACTGATTAGTGAAGACAGAGTTCTTTTGAATGAAATGTTCTGACTGTCAGTTTGAGCTTCATTGGCTGGTATGTGTCTGCGTTTTGAGATGGTATAACATTTTGTCACCTGTAGTTCAGAGATACATAATATGATTGATTTTGATGCAATAAATATACAAAGACTTCTTACTAAAGTGGACCTTCTGTATTTATATTGTTGCAAATGTTTACTTTGAAAATCAGTCGAAATACTAATAATCGTTTCAACAGAGGCATAGAGGGGACCTTTATATAAAAAAAGAAGCTTTGGATACTGTATTGACTTGGGATATTTTTGTGAAAACACACCTGCCCGTTGGCACAGCGGAACATTCCTGACTGCCTGCAGAAGGGAAATACACAGACGTTCTCGTCACTGTTGTCATAGCAGTCAGGACGATGGTCACACACCAGAGTGTAAGGCACATGACCCACCGTTCAGGCACTCCAGGGACGGGGGAGGTGGCGTCGCAAGGTAGTCACAGGTCACAGTGAACGGGTCAGTCGATTTGGCCCAGCAATGGCTGTGAAGGTCACAGGCCAGGAACGTCAGGGTCACGTGACCTGCCGGACAGGTGACAAAGTTATCATCGTGGTTTTTCCACTCCAGGGTGGGAAAGACCACTTCACGTAGCTGATGCTGGGTTTGGTTCTTTTGCTTTGTGTTTTTTTCTCACAGAGAAAGGAATGCGGCGTTGTAGTGGATGGAACACGGTACCACGGTCAGAGAGTCTGTTTGTGCGTACAGGTATGATATGTCTGTGTCACTGCATAGGTGAAACCCTTTTGCAGAGCAGAACATGCTGTATGGAAATCAGACGCCAAAGGACCTCCAGCTGGATCTCCATATTTAGCATACAAAACGATTGACCCGTCATCCCACTGAAAAAGGTTATGGTACCTGAAAATAGAAAATAGGATATTGCTGCAAGATCCACTGACTATTGAACACTCATTCGCATGGACATCAGTTCATTAATTCACACACACACACACACACACACACACACACACACACACACACACACACTCATGCGCGCACAGGAACGGACAGCAGATTCAAAATAGGATGTAAATTGCGGGATGTGCTATTAGTGTGTATGTCTCTCTGTTTCTGATAGGAGGATCCTCCTTTTCTATTATTTTTCTACTCACTGACAGCCCTGGAGAGTTCCTGAGTGGTTAGTTGAGCTATGATTCAACTTGTTTCTGTCCAGGATGGGGGAAATCGTGATGGTATTGCTTAAGTAAACTAGGTTGATGTATTAGTCAGGCTTAACAGACTAAGGTTATCTCTGCATTCATGCACGCATATGCGCTCTCAAGCACCCACCAACCATTCACCTCTCTTTAAAAATGGGATGCCACGCATTCGCGTCTCTCCTAACACGACTGAGAACAAGAAGTACAGTGTCTACTTTACTTATCATTACACATGAAAAATCTAAACATGCAGAAAGGAATATGATCAAAACATAAGAGATCAATACTTTCTAATCCTGGGTTTTAACTCAAAAGTCGTCTTACCTGGACAGGTTCACACACACACACACACACACACACACACACACACACGCGTGCGCGCGCGCACATGCACGCATGCACACACACGCGCGCGCGCATGCACCACACCACAGTTCTTGGACAAGTCACTGCAATTTTTCTTCAGCTCTGGGTGATGATGACGCCTTGTTGTCTGGCAGTAAGTTCTAGGACTGGGTCTCCGTGGTCGACTCTGGGGTCTCGACATAGAAATCTCTTTCTTTGTCTTTTTTGCCCACCTCTGTTTTTCGACCTGTCTTTATTTCTCAGCTTTCTTTTATGCCGAAGTCCTTGCTGCCACTTCTGTCGCCCAGACCGCATTCCTTTCGACTCTACTCTGTCCTGTTCACCTCTCTCTCTCTCTTTCTCTCTCTCTCTCTCTCTTTCTCCACAAGAAAGGTGATAAGCAAAACCCAGGAAATTATAGAGGGATTTCACTGTTATGCATTACAAGTAAAATTTTTACAGCAATAATCAACAAAAGACTTACAACTGGGCAGAAGATGAGAACAAAATTAGCAAGGAACAAGCAGGATTTAGAAGGGGATATTCGACAATAGACCACATTTTCACATTAACAACTATGATATCAAATTGCCTCTATGGCAGACGTAGAAGTAAATTTTATGTAGCATTCATAGATTATCAGAAAGCATTTGATACTGTAATAGAGATAAAATTATGGGAGATTGTACAGAAACATAAAGTATCTACAAAAATGCTCAACATGTTAAAAGGCATATACAAAACAGTACAAGCTTGTGTTAGATTTGGAACTGAACTAACAGAGTTTTTCGAATGCCCAGCAGGAGTAAAACAAGGTTGTTTGTTGTCTCCCTTGATCTTTTCTCTATTAATAACAGAAGTGGCGGACAATGTCACAAGAAAAGGCAGACATGGTTATCAATTTCTACCAGGCGCAGAAGAGATTTTCACATTGCTTTTTTGCAGATGACATAGCCCTGATATCATTAACACCAGCGGGCTTACAAAATCAATTGAAGAATCTACAACAAGCCTCGGATTCTATAGGTTTAACAGTAAATCTACAAAAAACAAAAATAATGGTTTTTAGAAAGGGGGCTATTTGGGCAAAAAGGAGAAATGGTACTACAAAGACCAAGAAATAGAAGTAGTAAACAGTTATAAGTACCTAGGTTTCACCCTGACAACTAAACTCTCAGTACACATTTCACTTTCTGAATATGCTGGTAGGGCGAAAGGCAAAATTATGGAAATAATGAAAACTATGTACAGTTTAGGACATTTAGATATGGCTATTTATTTTAAACTGTTTGACACTCAAGTTAAACCCTTACTCTTATACGCAGCAGAAGCATGGGGTCTAACTAGATATATAAAGCAATAGAAAATATACACTTGTTCGCTTGTAAAAAATATATGGGTGTGGGCAAGAAAACCCCAAATAATCTAATATATGGAGAGTTGGGTAGATATCCTGTATGCATAGACAGCACAATAAGGGCGATTAGGTATTGGTTTAAAATTATAAAAATGGAACCAAACAGACTCCCCCAAACAGCATATGAAAGAGAAAAGACCGAAATAAACAAAACCCAAAATTGGGCATTAGAATTAAAACGCTGTTTAGACATATACGGCTTTTCAGAAGTGTGGCTAAATGAAGGGGTAGGAGATGAGAACAGATTTATTTCAGTAGTAAAACAAAGAATGATAGATTGCCACAAGCAGAACTGGCATGATAAAATAGAAAATAGCGAACGTTTTAACACTTACCGCTCTTTCAAATTTGTACACCATACTGAAAAGTATTTTTACGACATCACAATAGCGAAATTTAGAAAAGCACTAACCAGATTACGTTTAGGGGTAAACGAATTACACACAAACAAAAAGTTTACAGACAAGGATGCAATTACAACATGTCCTTTTTTTGTCCAACAGAAGAAACCGAATTACACTTTTTTAAGATATGCCCATGTTACAGACAATTAAGGGATAAATATATTTATAAACATTACAGAAATAAGGATACAATTACACTAAGAAACCTATTACAAAATGAAAATATGGAAATGATACGTGACCTAGCAATGTATACGTTTTATGCATTAAAATACAGAGAAACACAAATATAATAAGACAAAGAAATGAGACTTGGTTTTGCTTCTGTGGGCTCCGAATTTAAGCTGTATATGTCTATGGGTATGTGTATATGTATGTATGATTATGTGAATGTTTATGTATAAACATATGAATCTATATGCATAATAAATGAACATGGATGTGTGGTTATAATATAATATAGAGAAGGCTGAATCATGGATTTAACTCGTAAGTGTGTTTCTCAGAATGGAAAGTAATATGAATACCTGAATGAGTATGAGATTGCAATTTGTGTGATGATATGAACAGCTTTACGAAAGAGATGTTATATGAACACAAATAAGATTATGCAAATGTACACTCAGATGTGAAGTACGACAAGGACTATGTACATATGCATGATGGAAAGATAACTATAAAAGTGAATACAAGGGTGTAATATGAGAGAATGTGAATGTAATATAATATGAAGGAATGGAATTATGGAAATGAATATGTGTTGAGGAAAATATGTGTAATGAATGAATATGAATATGCTTGGAAATGTATAATTATGGATGGAAATGAGGGAGAAGGAGGCTATTATAAATGGATGATGGAGTAGGAATACTTATAACACGAACAAGATTGTAAAATGTACTTATATCTATAGATGTATGTGTGCATGTGTATGTGTGTGTATGTATGTGTGTGTATAGGTGTGTATCATGTGTATGCATATGTGTGTGTATGTATGTGTATGTGTGTGTATATATATGTGTGTGTGTATATGTGTATGTATATGTATGTATATGTGTATGTGTATGTATGTATGTATATATATATATATATATATATATACATGTGTGTGTATGTATATGTATGTGTGTGTGTATATATGTGTATGTATATGTATGTGTGTATATATATATATATATATATATATATATATATATATATATATATATATATATATATATATATATATATGTATATATATATATATATATATATATATATATATATATATATATATATATATATATATATGTGGTGTGTGTGTGTGTGTGTGTGTGTGTGTGTGTGTGTGTGTGTGTGTGTGTGAGGAGGATGAGTTTGATTGACATGGATTGAGCTGATTGGATCAGGAAGTGTAGTAGAACTGAATTGAATGTATAACTAATAATATGTAATTATGCAAGAGTACAGACAATTAAGGTAGTTATGAGGGAATATGTGTAATTATAATCTGAATTGATATAATTCAAGAATGCATGACCAAGTTAAAGGAGCATGAAGAGAGAGAGAGGGGGAGGGGGGAGGGGGTTATGGAGGAAGCAGCTACAGAGAACAAACGTGGCCACCATGGGGGGGGGGGGGGGGGGGAGTCTAGGAATATGAATGGTTTAAGTTAAATGAGTATGGAAAGTGTGCATAATAATAGAGAACCAATTGTATAAAAATGCATGTATGAAAGAGGAAGCTTAAAATCAATAATGAAATCTGTGTATACATACACATGCAAAACTACGAAATGAATACAAAGGGAAACATAGACAATTAATAATTGACCATGAAGTGATGAAGTATGTAAATAAGATAAACCAGGAAACGAAAAGTAGGACAATAACTTGATCAGTTCAGCTTCAACTAGCAACCAGCAAGAAGCACAGACTTCGCCTAAGTAGGTCAACATGCAAATCAGCACGAAGCGGCGGTCCGCGCTGACGCTCGCACACCGCGCCAGTCTCCCTCTGTCCGTCTCTTTCGGCCGTTTCTCTCTCTCGCTCTCTGCTTAGGGGGGGGGGGGGGGGGGGGAGTCGAGCGAGAGGCGAGGGGGGGGGGGGGGGAGTCGAGCGAGAGACGGATGGGGCGACACAGGGGGGGGGGGGGGGGGGGGGAGTGAGGGCGGGGGAGTGAGGGCGGGGAGAGAGACTGGGTGCTGAAAGTTGCCTGCTGAATTTTGGCTGGATCGTCTGCTAAGTAATAGCTGGCTATGAGAGTATGGGATTTGAACTCTTTCTTTGAATAACGATAGCCATTATATGCATTTTGATTATTTTCCGACGGTTGCTTTGAATTATTAAAGTTTGAATTCTAGGGTTCCGACCATTAAGAGACTCCTCTGGTCAACGGACAACCAAAACAAGTGTGTGCGAGAGTCAAGTGTCAACAAGACCCACGCCAGGCGCATGGCTGAAAAGAAATAGGGAAAACTACAATTAAAGTTAAAATAACTGAAGGAATGTACCAACCTGATACATGGTAAGTGACAAGGTTATAGTAATTCATCCAAGGAGCAGCTAAATCCAACGAATATAATCAATACAAGTCCAACACCACATGAACATGACTACAGAAGAACACACACGGAGTGTCAAAGGTTATCATGGCAGCTATTGTGATAGACCCAAGATTCGGGGTTTACCTTTGCGTTGAAGAGGGCGATAGGCTATTTTTGCGCATGCGTAAATGAAGTAAACAAAAGATGCTTAAAATAGTACGGCTTTCCACGTAGGGAAGAAAGGCCTAAACTGTATATGTGAACGATATTACGATGAGGGAAATGGAATAGAAAACATGTTTTGTATGCTAGCATCAACAGTATTAATATTATGAGTTTTAAAAACAATAATATTTATACCTACTTTACGCTCATAAGGAAAAACCTACTAAGAAGTACTAATGTATAATTAAGATAGAATGCTGCATGTACATACTGTCATGGAAGAATGTTTGGTTGCAGTCATGGTAATTTTTTGTTCTAATTATAAAATTGATTGACTTTTTGTTGCGTACTCATGTGAATAGGCTGATGGCCTCACATCACTTGACATCTAATGGACATAAAATATTCCCGACGACTTCGGAAACCACTTTCACACAGCGGTTATCCTATGGAAAGCTACGACAATGATATCGACACACATTCAACTAGCCTGACAAAGCATCAACACACAGCCCCACAGCAATACTGACTGAAAAAGCACAATATCCTGTTCTTCCAGGTCTGGTTGCTAAGCATCTTCCGCTGACTGAGTCTTTAGTGCTCATTTGACCCACCAAGGTCCTAGAGATGAATTTGTCTCCCTTTTGCTATTGGGAAGGTTCGAACTCAGCACAGTTTACCTGCCTTGGATGTCAACTATCACCTGACAGTTAGTCACCTGACCACTTAATCTCCTTGACAGAATTTGAACATTGCGCCAGGTGAGGGCGCTACTGATAATCGGCCGATCACCTATTTCTCCTCTACGCGTGGAGTTCTTGTCGTGTAAAGCGCTTAAGGCCCCTTTGTGAGAGGTTTCGCTCCCTTGCCAGTTTCTGTGGTTGCAAGATTGGACCAGCCCAAAAAATTGCTTTTTCATGTCCGTGTTTAAGTCATGTCAGAGGATGACATATCAATGCATGGAGAGTGATGACACTTATGACAATAGGATAGCTGAAATGCTCAACCAATCAACTGGCCTGAATCTGTGTTATCAGCGTTTCAACGATTTTTATTTCCTGAAAGTCTTGATCCACATTCATCTTACAATATGTCAACCAAGTGATACAGCATTAGTTAATAAATTCTCTGCAGGCAGTCTTAATGACAGTCTGACATTGACTGCTGTCTGAGAAGTGCTGACACTGAGATCTAAATGAATGTTCGCCAGTGCACTTGTGCTGTGGGGGTAAACGAATATCACTAAGCGACTTTCCCTTTGTTAAATGTGTTTCTGCCCTTTATTTTAAAGTTCTGTGTAATCAAAGAATCCCCTCAGTTTGGCACTGGTCATGACTATACCAAAATAATTATCAACTCATTGAGTGCCAAAAGCTGGGGAAATAAGCAAAGCATTTAAAAGCAAAAGGTGAATTAAAGCCCGGTGTGCTACACTTACATTTCTGGAAAAGATGATCCCGTGGTATGCAGTCCGAAATAGGCAGCCTCTGGCATGAGCCTTCGAATATACTCTATGACTTCCTTCCATTCTCTGGGACTGTTTAGACTGGCAAGGTAAGCTCCATGACGAAGGCATTCATTGGCTGCTTCGTTCCACGTGATCATCCTCTCTGCTGAGATGAATAGGTAACACCATTGGCCAATAGAAACGAGACCTCTGCCACATCTGTTACTCGTGTGGTCACAAAGCTCCTCGTCCTTCCCGTCAGAACATTCCTCAATCATGTTACAAGCAAAGTGATGCTGCAGTTTGGACCAGTAACGAGCTGAGCAGTTCCATTTCCCATCTTCAAACTTTTCGGGGATCACAGAGCGAGAGAAAAATGAAAAATAAAGTCTAAAGCCCAAGTATTCTATATATACATTGCTGATGAAATGGAAAAGGAGCACATTAGTGTGGAAAAGTGTTGGCTTGAGGACCGGCCTGCTATTGCACTGAAGCAGTTTGGTTGACTTTTGGGCTGTGTAGGTGTGCCCCACATGTATGGTTAGGCGGTCATAGTAACAGCCGTAAGACGGTTCTATATCCGAGGCAAGGAAACTTAACATCACACTGCAGGCTGGTGGAATGTCTAGTTGTGCACAGATATCCAGGTTATTTGAGTACTTCAACCCATCATCCCAGTTAGGGTCTGAATATAGCCTGTGACATAAGATAAAAACGGCTATAACGGTCTTTTTAATGGAATATCTCAGAAGGTACTCGGCCGACCTTTCTGAAAATTTGTGGGTATGTTCATCATGGGTCACGGATCATGCTCAATGTGTTCTTTTACCGTTATACTATTACTAACGGCTATAACGGCCCATAACATTTTTTTCTTCTTTATGGAAAATCTCAGAAAAAGTACATGGCCGATAACGGCCCATAACAGTTTTCTTGTTTATGGAAAATCTTGGCCGATCTTTGTGAAAATTTGTAGGTATGTTCATTATGGGTCACAGATGATGACTGTTGTTTACCAGAATAGCCGTTACTAACGGCTATAACGGTCCAAAAGGGGTTTTCCTCTTTATGGAATATCTCACGCGTATTCAAGATAAACTTGGAGTGCGTTTAAATGCTTTGCATCGTGTTTTACTGACATGTGCAGTCAGTCCGGGTTTCTAACTGTCCTGCATGACTGACTGTGCGCATGCGAACTGTTCATCCGTTTTTGTTTCGGTTTTTTTTGTTTGTTTGTTTTGTTTGTTTTTTGGTTTGTTGAGAAGAAAAGACAGATGGGGAAAAGTTTCAGAGGACCACGATCCTCAGTCTAGACAAGTTTCTTGAGACCATTCCTGGTCTGGAGAACCCCTTCAGTGGGGATCCTGAAGTGTTCCTGGTCACTTCGTAATGACGTGCGTTTTGGTGCCAGCCTGCATGTCCATAGTCTGGGTCGAGGCAGGAGACGCTGGGTGCTCCACTTTACCCTCTCCATCCCGCTCACAAACTGCTGGTGTAGCATTGTTTTGTATGGTTGATTGTTTGTTTAGAATGTGTATTTTTCCTGGTCGAAATTCCGGAAATTTGAGAATCTCGTCGTAGCCCTTAGCAAATGATTGGGCTTGTACAGTTTCATGTCATGATAAAATGTACATTATTCTTGACAGATTTCCGGATACCGCAAATTGCGAGTCCGTTCATTTTGGGAGTTGAGTTGGGACCAAGGTCATTACATTCCAACTATAGTTGGGCTTGGTATTAGGCCGTACTCAATGTAGAATTTCTTCTTCCTGATCAAAAGACGTGACCGCGCAGTCGCCCCGTTATGTGAATTCCCCTCAGTTCGATGATATGTGCGAGAAATCTGTGGGCGAACCGCAATCATTTCCCGAGGTAGGTTTTTTTCTTTTTTGTGCATAGTATGTTTGCTCTCGCTACGGAGCCGTAGATTCCAGTTACGTGTTGGTTTTACCAAGTCTTGTGAGTCGTGAGCGTGCGGCATGCATCCGGGCGTGTGCGGAGTCCACTGTGTGTCCTTAGCATGGAGATTCGCGTGTTGTTCATGGACTCTATCGCAGTGATTCAAGCCAGCAAAAAGGCTCAGTCTTCACTTGCAGTCTTAGAGAAGATAGGCAGACACTGTTGTTGATGTTGTTGCGCTTGTGTCAGATTCACGTATATCGACAATCTTGGAACCTCCTTTCGTAGGGAAGTTCGTTTGTTTGACAGATGTGCCTCCTGTCTATGTGTGACAGAAGAGTAGGTACCACAAGTAGCATTAGATTGGAGTTATGTGCCCATGTTTATTTCCAAGAGGGAACAGATGCTACTCTGTTTATTTACTATTTGTTTTTCACACCATCTTGTTCAAAGCAGATGGGAATAAGTGTTTACAATGACGCATGCAACGCTTGGTTGCAGATAGTTATGATGTCAACATTGACACAGATGGAGTCCAAAGGTGTGTGCAACGTACAGATGAGTGTCGTTGATGTACACGGATGAGACGGAAAACTGAATGACGTCATCAAATTTTGTTACTGTGCTGAATGACCACGTGTTTAGTGCCACCAGCTTGTGTATGCATAATCTGTCTGATACGATGACCTTGAATAAGGCAAGATGAACGCAGCAACAGCAGTAGAAAATGAAAACAAGAAAATCAAAGAGTGAATGAAAGACACAAAGAAAAACACACGAACAAAAAGGAGTGCCGCTTATTTGGCTTAATATGTGCAGTGCTTATATTACCTGTTGCAGACGTGTAGAAGTTCACGTGCAGCTTGGGAGGTAAAACACTAGTGAAGTTGAAGAACAGTTCTATAGAACCACTATAATTTCGGTCATAAGTTCCAAAATTTAACTGCATTCTCTGTTTTCCGTGACTCAGGATGTTACCATGCTGCACACGACAATAAAAACAGTCCGGAAAAGGTGTTTCTTCATAATGCAGACAGAGGCCATAAACATTACACTCACTGACTGTCACAGAGATGGACATCTTTAAGCGCATACCTGATGGCACCGTGAACATGATCTTGCACCATTTGCTTGTGTTGAAGGCAGCGCTCCCTTGTGAAAATAATATCTGTCCGGCAAAACTGTGAAAATGTAGAGGTTTTGTTTCCTCAAAACAGACTGATATGTTTTCTGATGTGAGTTGAACGAAGTCTATGATAGCGATGTTTTGTGAAGAATTCGTCACAGTCATGATCGGAAAACACGGTAAGATTGAGTCAGCAGTGTTCGTCATATATGGAGTAAAGAGAACTGGAGGAGTTTCGTTTCTGACACGCTCTCCTTTGAACATGTACCACAATTAACGCCAGTGAACTGGGTTTCATAAAGTGTTGGGAATTTAAATATGAAGCTCCAAGTAAAGGATTGGGTGGGGTGTGGGAGCTGGGGGGGGGGGGGGGGGGGGGGGGGAACAAATGAATGCAAACAAAATAAGTTTTAGGAAAGATATCTAGAACATAGTTCTTATTTGTTTCGGTAGAGGTTTAAATTGGCTTAAACGACTTCAACTATTCTTCTCCCCATCATCTGAGAATTAACTACTTAATAGAGCATGTGACTGCAATGTGGCATCACAGTAATGACCAGGGTGATGAACAGCAGCAGTAGAAGTTCAGTAACTGCGATGTGGATAGAAATGCCACCTGTGATGTATAAAAAAAAATCATGAGAAACATCTCGCCCAAGCTTTTCCTCAAGTTAATTCCATTCCCCATTTTCAGCTTTACAGATTCTCTAACTACAGCGTTTTCGTATTTATCTTTCTATCAAAACCGCTTCTACATCAGAAGTCCAATGCAAGCGAAAATGACATCAGTGACATTGTGCATGAGCGTGCAACAAAGAATCGGATGCGTAGAAGCAGCCACTATGTAGGCCTACAGGAGCAGAGGCTAGGTCAGTTCCTTTCTTTTAGCGCGCACAACGCTTCTGGTCCAGACCTTCTGGGCACCTCTGCCCAAAGACCTGCACTCCCTTGTGGACAGCAAATCGCCGGGCACTGCAGTCGATGACATCCGATCCCCAAAATACGAGATGTTTTCATGCTGTCTTTGATGCGTTTGAGTGGCTGAGAAAGTGTGTTTCACCAGATGGCAATCCCAAGGAGAAGATCATCTCTTGAAGTCGCGTGTCGTCTTTATGGACGACAAGTCCAACCCACCAGAGCTGAGACTTCATGACGGGTGCCTCGATACTAGGCAAGTTTGCTCTGAAAAGCACCTTCTCTCAGGAGATACCCATGATCTTGTGCAGGCTGCAGAGGTGAAACTGTTTCCTGTATAGTGTCCACGCCTAAAAGGAGGGACATAACGATTACCGCTTTATACGCAACCAGCTTGATACACAGTTTTACGCCGTCTTCACCCCATGCTCGCTTCCAAAGCCTGCTGAAAGATGCAGAAGCCCTTGCAAATTTGTTTGATGCTTCCTAGTCCATTTTAAGGGTTAAGGTCGAGGCAATTTCCAAGAAGGTGAAAGTCTACAAGCTGTTCATCATTGTTTCCTCGATTTCAATTCTAGATTCTGGAGGAGCCAGGCCAGGGCGTAAGTTGAAGCACCACTTGCTTGTTCTGCACGCTGATGTCTTAAGCTGCTGTCAGAGGGCTCTTGGCGAGTTCTTTTACGTCTGACTCGTTCAGCGCAGGTGAAGTTAGTCCCCCAGAACAGGAAGTCTCTCATCAGGACCTTGAGAGCTTTAAATTTTGCCTTCAGATACCTCTAATCAAAGAAATGACCATCATATCTGTAGGGAACCGTGATCCCCACATCAGTCAAGGAGAGAGCAGATATAAGCATGGTAGCAAATATGAAGCTCAAGAGTGTAGGTGCCACAATACATCCTTAATGTCTATCGTAAGAAACAAGAAAAGGGTCAGCCATGGAGCTCTTTTTCACAGCACTGCCCACTATGTCATGACAGAATGATCTGAAAATATTGACCAACTTCAGCAAACCGCCGAGCTTGAACAGCATGGCCCATAGTCCTCACAACTGACGACTGAGGCAAAAGCCTGTGTCAGGTCTTTGAAGAGGATGTAGAGATTAGAGGTTCTGGTTATGCCCACAGTATTTTTCCTAAACGTGCCGGACTGCAAAGAATATACAGATTGTCCATATGTTGCCACTGGCTCTCAGATACCGCAGCATCTTCTTCATGCCATCAAACAACGTCTTGGATTATGCTTGTCTGTATATTGTTTCAGTTCTGCAGCCTTTGCCTCCCACCAGTTTTTTCTTCATCTGTTGCAGCTCAGTTTGGAATGTGCTAGCATGATACGCGTAAATCTCGTACTTGATTGATGTACCTTTCTCATTTTGCCGGCCACTGAAAGCTTTCAGTTTCTGTTTCGCTAGTCAAGCGATCTCTTCATTGTTGCTGTCAGATTAGTCCAGATGTGTTTGCTCTGGATGTCCTAAAGAGAGTTTGGCTGAATTGCAAACTGCATTTTGGACGTTGGCCAAAGTTATTTTCTGGAATAGCCTCACTTGAAAAGATCTAGATCTGTTCTCTGTGTTGTCTATGGTCGTTCACAAGGATTCTCTCTAATTTGAGGATTGCAAAGTTTCCGGACATCCGTTTATTCCTCTCAAGTTCCATTCTACTTCAGAAGCATTAACCATACATCGATTATTCTTACTCTTCCTTCACAGCCACATCTGACTGGTTTCACATTTTGTATGAACCACTTTGTAATGCAAAACAGCATTAACTTAGATCAAATGTGGCAAACTCGTTGTCTTGATAATTATATAATTATGTGCATTTCATGTGGGTCCATAAGAATGTAGTAATCAGTAACTAGTACGTCAGACTTAACTATCATTAGAGAACATATCATCATCATCATATCATCATCGTTGTCGTCGCCGTCGTCTTCATCATCATCAACGTCATCATCGTATCTCTCTCCCTTCCTCCCTCCCCTCCTCCCCCCCCTCTCTCTCTCTCTCTCTCTCTCTCTCTCTCTCTCTTTCTCTTTCTCTCTCTTCCTCCCCTCTCTCTCACTCTCTCTGTGCACCCGTATGTGTGTGTGTGTGTGTGTGTGTGTGTGTGTGTGTGTGTGTGTGTGTGTGTAAGTGGGTGTGTGCGCGCGCACATGGGTGTGTCGCGCGCACATGTGTGTCTGTGTGTGTGGGGTGGGGGGGGGGTCCACATGTGTCCACGGTAAACTCATACGTTGATGTAAACCCTGCCCTGGTGAACAGGCTGCTGGTAGCAAAGTTCAACACATTGCTAGGGGATGCACTGGTGACTGTTGGCTCCAGCTCTGCTCCGAGACGCAGATCGCAGCTGACACAGGCAACATCATGTGGATGTATGATGAATTAAAGCAGGCGTGGATCTGACGCAGAAGAAACCTACCTCTCTGAAATCTGCCACGGGCGAGATAATTCAGGACATGCCGTAACTAATTGGACAGCTAGACAGAGCAGTACTCTGAGCAATATGCCAGAGAGAGGATGACGACTGAAGATACCCTGAAAGCCGTCTGTGTGTCTTCCTGTGATGGAGAAGCACGAAGAGAACCAGCCTTCAAATACACAGTAAAAAACCTGATCAACTTTGCCCCTTGCTAAGCATATTGGAAAGACAATATCCCTGCTGAGGACATGAGTGGTGCATAGAGACCCCCAATTACCGACTACATGAAATCCTCTGCCTCTGTATGAAGGACGCTAACATTGTCACAATGTACAAAAAAAACAAAGATCTGTAACAATCACTGCCATACCTCCCTCCTCAGAGTCGTCAGAAAGCTGCCAGCCTGAGTCGCATTGATGAGGCGCCAAAACCTCGCTGAGAGAGTCTACTCAGAACTGCGGAAGTGATCACGAACAGACATGTTCACCGCTGATATGACTGTCTCTCTAAGACAATTGCAGGAAAAACGCAGGGAATAAAGGCAGCCACGTTTGAGAGCCTTCATACATCAGACTTAGGTTTTGATCTGGTCAGCATAGACGACTAGCCAAGGTCCTCCTGGAGATTAGATGTCCTCACAGGCTCCTCAGCATCATCATATATTTCCATAAGACATGCGGGGCACTTTGGTCTTTGGTTGCTGAACGTCAGACGCCTTCAACATTCGAACAGAGGCGAAACATGACACTGTTACTGTACTTACTCTGCTTGATATTGTTTTTGTCCGCTCTGGTGAAGGGCAGCTTTTAGAGTTGCTATGGGAGGCATCTACCCGTCTCTGAACTAGAACATATGGAAAGTTTTTCAACTTCTTCTGACAAAGAACCAAGTTTTTTTTTTAAAATCTCATCTACAATGAGCTGCTTTTGCGACATTTGCCGAGAATTAGGACCCATCATCAGGCTGACGGAAATGCAGGTCATGGGACAAAACGTACACTCCATTCGACATCAGAATTCCTGACAACAAACTAGACGTTTAGACTACTCTGGGGTTCGACGAACACGGAATCCCCCTCTCTTGATACCCAGCTAAAAAAAATGTACCAGCAGGTAACCACCGCCATGTTGAAACAGTGAAAGTCAGTATGGAGCAAAAGAAAGCTGAAGTTTACAAATGAAAGTTTGGTCTTGCAGAGCTCTCATTGTAAGCAACCTCTTACATGGCCAGCAAGCCTTGACCCCACGTGCCTGACAGGAATGGAAGTTCAATGTCTTCCACTTGCGCTGCAATTGATGCACCCTGGAAGGACAACGTATCAAACAACTTCGTCCTGGGTGAGAGATGGAAGTCCCAGCATACACACTTTTCTGTGACAAAGACGCTGCGTGGGCATGGTCGTGCACCACAAATGGAAGATGGCCAGATCTCTTCGATTTTTGAACTGTCACAGGGAAAACACAGACTTCAAAATGCCCTACAGAGACGTCCAAAAGAGATGTGTGGCGGTCTTGAGCATCGCATTGAACGTCTGGAAAGCTGTAGCCTCAGACCTGTCAGCTTGGAAACAGTGCAGAAAAAAGGCCTCTACAAGTCTGAACAGATGCATGCTTAGTAGTCTGACGCCAAGAGATTCAGGGCCTAGCCTAGGCCCAGAGCCAGACAAACACACTAACATCAGACTTTATCTATGCTCATGTGACTATGATCACGAATTCACTTGACCTAATTATACCTGACACTGGACAGGTACTTCCACTTACTGCACACCTCTGTAGTCGCCCCAAACTGACGAATGCCTACAAGGTATGTGCCTATATGTGTTTAAACATCAACATTTTGTGTTATCTCAGATTCGATGAGTGATGGGACGAAGGGGGTAAGAAAACAAAGGTAGCCAGATTTAACATATAGAAACTATGTTTCTATTTATCGTATTTAAGACGTTGTAGCCAATAAATTTCAGAAGATGAAAGAAATATATCATTGACAGCGTCATATATCCTGATTCTTGATTGGATGTTAAACTAAGTCGTTGTCGTGTAAAACGTGTCAGTGAATAAAATCCATGTTTTTTGTTTGTTTGTTTGTTCTATTAGGTCTACGTATTCAACAAATGTTAAAAATAGGAATATGACCAAAACCAAAGAGCTGGCCACCTGATACGTTTTTTTTTCTCTCTGTGAACTCTTCACGCGCACCACGAAATTATTAGTATCGTGCAGCTCGTTCTTGGCACGTTTGCAGATCATAATTGCGAGTGTCTGAGTTGCGTTCAAGCCTCGTGAGACTGAATAAAACCTCTCGAGATTTGGCTAAATTTCATACTTTGAGGGTTTGAGTAGTCCATTAGGAATCGGTAACCTTATCAAAAAGCAGACATTTCTGTTTGTGAACAGGCTCGTCACCCGTAGACAGTCGGCTAATCCGGACACATTTGTTTATACTGAGAAGGCACCACTTTCAGCATGCGTTTGTTGTGGATTCTTTGTTGTCATGAAGCAGGTCTATCCCAATACAAAAGCATGCTGGCAATACATTCTTGGAGAAAAGCGCAGGCCTCCAAGGGTGGTACAGGGCTGCTCAAAGGGCAGGTGAAGACAGTGCTTCTCTGGATCCTCCCCAGCACCTTCGGGTGTTTCTTTTTCTTCTTTGCCTTAACTAGGCTGACCCTGGAGAAAGGTCCAGTGATGGTGAGGAAAGACCCACTGACCACAGGGAAAGTCCTGTTGAGAGTGGGAAAGACTACAACTTTGGGAAAGACTACAACTTTGGATCCTCTCTTAAGGGCACATAAGACCGTATGGCTAAAGCTTGGCTGTGTCTGGAGTGGCGCTGTCTTCATCCGTCCTTGGGCAGGGGTGGTTGGGTCTGTGGGGTGTGCTCGACAGCTGGAGGGTGGTGTTTTTTGCCGGTGGGCTCTGCAGTCATGAAACACGGGCTGGTACACCCATGAGGATGCTACTTTAAGGCTGTTATGAGTTGCATCCTGTAGTCTGATTTACCTCTGTTCAGGAGTAGTTATGTCCCTTGATATCTTGATGGAGTGTCCTGCGCGTGCCTGTACCCATCGTCAACACTGCGCAGGCCTCCAAGGGTGGTACAGGGCTGCTCAAAGGGCAGGTGAAGACAGTGCTTCTCTGGGTCCTCACCAGCACTGGGTGTTTCTTTTTCTTCTTCCTGGAGAAAAGGACGGTGTATAGTGCAATCGACCGCACACTACTACTCATCATCATAATGGGGGGGGGGGGGGGGGTGATAATTTTTTTTTTTTTTTTTTTTTTTTTTTTTTTTTTTGCTGTCCCAACCTCTGCGCCACCTCAGAGGCAGTGCACCCACGCCGCTCATTCCGACACCCTGTCCACAGCCACAGCCCGGTCGGCCCCGCCGCAGCCCCGGCACCGGCAATCCACAGGCAGCAGTCAATGTCAAGTCGTCAAGAGGCAACCCACCGGAGGAGACACTGCACTGCTGCCGAGTCACTTCAGTGGTGTTCAGTGGCGCCTGTTCTGATCTAACATACGCAGGACACCACCTACTAAGCCCCCTACTGACGACAATAATTGCTTAGTCGCGGAGCCGGCGTGAGTGAGCTCTCCCTCCGGAGAGGCGCCACCACGTCCGTCCAACGACAGCCCCCATGGGACCGCCGATACCGGTGACCCCGACGGAACCAAACCAAGGCCACAGACATGGAGAGGACATCGAAACTGAGGTCACCATGAGAGTATGGCATGAAGGGCCGCAGAACTTGAGACATTTTTTTTTTTTTTTTAATGCTGATCGATGAAAATGAGGATGATTAAGATGATGCTACGGATTTCCATTTCGGTCTGAGACTACATGACAGGGCTGTACTCCACGCTTCCTTTCATAATATATCCCGGCGTCAACCAGGCCCGTGAGATACAGGCACCTGCAGTGTTGGTCAGGAAATTTGAGCAACACTCTCAGAAACGCATCCATTCAGTGGATGTAACCACTAGGTCAGAAAGCGCAGCACACTACACAGCTATACAATCATGCACACTTCTTTATTCCAACATACACACCATGGCGCCACCACCAGCAATCATCACTCACGTTCATCCACCACTGCACACTGGTATCCCACTTCCCCGCTGGCCCACCCTAACCTGCTACAATGACCTGGGGAACCCTAACTTACCCTAAAACACCAGTTGCGGTATGTCACTGTGCTCTGGGGATGCAGCGATAGCCCGCACACGTGGTGGCTAACTACTAGGGACAAGGACTAACCCCAGGGGCTCTAATCTCTAAACTTCTACCACCCACCCTTCTCCCCCGGTACCCATCCTTCCTTTTGACCAGGAACCACTACCACACCGGTCGCTGCGTCCCTAAAGGAGGCAACGACAGGTGCCCTATCCTGTGCTGGCCACTACGTCCCTAAAGGGGGCAGCATCTAACACTCCTAACCCTACTGCCTATTGCTACACCCCCTTCCTACCACCATATTGGACAACCCCTTCCTCCCCGGAAAACGCTGCTCCTTGGCGCTGTCCGTGGCCCCTTGCAGGCTGACTCCTCCCCGGAAGACCCCGCCCTCGCCGCTGTCCATGGCCTCACGAAAGACGACTCCTCCCGCGATGAACACTATACATACACACACACACACACACACACACACACACACACACACACACACACACACACACACACACCAGCCGCCCTCCCCCTTCTCAACGGGCCCGACTCTCGAAGGAACCCCTCCTCCACTGAAGGCTCCACCGGAATTGAGGGTGAAGGAAGGCCTGGCGCGGCACCCCTCGCGAGGCGCCTGAACAGGGCGGTCTTTCCCTCCTGGGAAAGAGCAACAGATGGCTGGAGAACTGCCTCACAGATGGCGGACGGCTTGGGTAGTCTCCCCCTCCCGGAAGTGCACTGGTAGCAGGACGCTGCCGCTCACCTGCCACCACGCAGCCGCCGACTGCAGTGATTCGGCCCCAGCCTCGGCACGAGGCCGCTACTACAAGAGTCATCAAGGCACATAGCCTACTTGGTAAGGCTTTAACTCTTCATCTCTCTTCTTTACTTCCCACTTGGACATGAGAGTGACTCCTTAAATTTCGAAAACACCCCCAAACCCGTTGCTCGCTTGGGGTTATCAGACCCATTTCCTGCCAACCCTTACCACAGCAATAAAGCCATATTTCTGCCTGAGCCAATCCACGTTATTACATATGAAATTAGGTATCATCTAAATAAGATAATTAACTCGAAATTAAAATGTCGTTATATAAAAAAAAGAAAACTGAGGAGGGAAGAGGTATGTACAAGAAGCCAGGAGGAGGGTGTGTGTGTGTGATGTCAGCTAGATAGAATATTGGAGGAAAAAATTAATGCGTAGAAGGAGGAATAAAATATTACTTACCTGACCTTGTAAATAATAGTTCTTAAATAAATAAGAAAACAACAGAGAAAGAGTCGAAAGAGTCGGAAACACCAACATCCTTAGTGTGTGTCACACTGTCACTCTTGCACACACGCATTCATGACAGCATTTACTCCATACGCACACGCAATCCCTCCAGTCAACCAAAAGGCGCACTATAGAATGTTTTTTTATTCTCTCCTTCTCCTCCGGGGAAAACACTTTACTAAATGAATTGAACAATTCCAAAATCACACTCGAGTAGTTATCACACAGATTCTATACATGTTTTTCTCTCTCTCTCTCTCTCTCTCTCACTCTCTCTCTCTCTCTCTCTCTCTCTCTCTCTCTCTCTCACTCCACACTGAGAGATAAATCAAGTTACGAACTTATATGAATAAGGACTCTCTAGATTGCTCCTTCTTGCTAGAGAAAGAATACACACATTCTCCAAGAATATAAGTCATGGCCTTCTACACAACATTGGCCCAAGATCCAGACCAGGAGAATAAATAAACCATATATTCATGATGCCATACCTGCTGCATCAGAGAAGCACTCGCCACTTTACTGTCATGATGCCCTGTCCGCATCAGAAAACGTGCTTGCCACTTGAACTCTCCAGTCACTGAAGAACGATGAGATCCGATGAGACCCGGGGTCTTCAATTGCTGGGGCTGAACTATCGGTGTGTACCCTGCACCATGGCCATCGTTAAACACCCGTCTCAACACTTAAGAAACAGATGCCGTCGCAGCATCAGAGGAAGAATAGCTGACGGGTGAAGAGTGAAGGGTGAAGGGCTGAAACACGAAATAGATTCGTGTAAGTAACCTACTTCCCAATGTAACATATGAATCTTTCTTTCTCTTTTCTTTAGGTTCCCCTGTACCTTTCCCCAACTATCTATAGCTCACCTGGTAATGACTGGTCAGCGGTGAGGACCCCTTGACCAACGTCCTGACACGTTCGAGTCTTTAGGCTATCTCCTGGGCTAAAACTAATTCTTTCCTCCCTCCTCCTAGTGAGTGCATACTCAGTGTTCAAAACACATGACCAGTTCCTTACCAGCCCTTATTAAACTATCTCTCAGTGGTCACTTTCACCCAAAGACCACCCTTGTCTATCTTACTGAGTAATCCTCACAATTATTGGAGACGCCCGCTACACATGAATATTCTTCCTTTTTAGTTGTGGCATGGGAGAAATGATTCATATCACTAGAATACATGTGATGGAGCGTTACATGCCTTGATGTGAGGCTACGTCATATACAACAGTGTATATTGTTTTGCATAATTTCGTGTAAGAAAGGTCTCATTAACTCACAGTGAAATATAGTGTGAGGAACAGTAACACCATTAAGACATCTACAGCAAATATTTTTGTCCATAGTCGATTGCCGAAAAGTTTGAAAGTCAGATTTGGAAAACAAAGTCTGATGTTGTCCTGTGACGAGCTTTAGGAGATGAAATAAAAAAACATCTTTTGTAAGGATCTGTGTCACGTACATTGCTCGTTTCCTAGTATGTCGATGGACAATTGACTTTTATATCCCCCAAAACATTTTGATCATTGTTATGCTGCTCTGTGTGCTTGAATGAAGCAGTCAAGGAATAAAGGTTACGTGGGTTTTTTTTTTTTAAATTAAGTCTTCACTTTGATTAAGTCGACCCTTGAATATTTTATCAAACAGAAGAATACATATCTTCATTTCGTCCTATCCTTTGGTACAGTTTAATTCCGGAAATGTAATGTTTCTTCCAATGCAGGGAAAAGACAATGTGTTTTTTTTTCCTGTAAACGTACCTTGTACATAATTGTAATTAGTTATTCATCCTAATGGAGAAACTATGATTATTTGTTTATTTTAAAAATACAGCTAAAAACTCATAAAATGCTTCCAGTGTAGTGGGAGCTTATTCTCTAATAATTCTAATCGTCTCTCAGTTCCAATCTTGAAATCAAAATCTGCCAGTGCTGGACAATTTCAAACAGCATTGGGACGAACGTTGGCCTCACTAGCGCCACTGGAAAAAAACTTAGAACCCCCATAAACAGTTTCAACCAGGTGATGACTGAAACAGCAACAGAGATCCCAGGAATAAACCAATGGAAATTCAAGCCATGTTTTACAAGCAATATCTTGGAAAAGCGCGACACTAGAAGGCATTTAAAGCTGCACTTAGTATAAGAGTGAAAAAGTGGAGAAAAACAGTGTCATAAAAAGAGGATGTATTCATACACACACACACACACACACACACACACACACACACACATACACACACACACACACACACACACATCACACACACACACACACACACACACACACACACACACACACACACACACACACACACACACACACACACACATATATATATATATATACATGTGTGTGTGTGTGTGTGTGTGTGTGTGTGTGTGTGTGTGTGTGTGTATATATATATACATATATATATATATATATATATATATATATATGTGTGTGTGTGTGTGTGTGTGTGTGTGTGTGTGTGTGTGTGTGTGTACATATATGTGTGTATGTGTAAGATGGGTTCTCGGGATGGTGGTAAGTAGGAGTGTGATGGAGAGGAAGAGAGTGATACTTATAAGTTCATTGGACTTTGGTCGCCTTTCAATTCTATTAAAGTATCGTGAATAATTACTTTACAATTTTCTCATCTCTGAAGAAATAAATTGACAGTGTATTAGGCATTCATCTTTACCTTATTTATTTTCAATTCACTTTTCTGAATTCGTGTAATTTTTTTTTGCTTAAAATGTCAGTACAGATTATGGTTAATCTGACAATAAATAGTTTCAGTTCAGTTCAGTGTGTGTGTGTGTGTGTGTGTGTGTGTGTGTGTGTGTGTGTGTGTTGTGTGTGCGCGCGCGCGCGCGCGTGCGCGTTTCATCGTCGTCGTCGTCGTCGTCGAGGATAATGCTTTGAAGACAAAACGAGCAGAGAAAGATGGCTTTTCAGTGTTTGTTTTCTTTTCCATTCACGTCATTGCCTGAAATGGCATTCAATATTTTTGGCTGTGGAAATTATAACAAACGTACTGTTGTTATCAATCAGTTAGCAACTGATTTAGGATAAACCATCTTTGTTTTATATTTAGCTAAATTTTGGCTTTAGTCCAGCATAGACAGCCGCCTCTTTCTGACCAAACTTGTATAATATTACAATAGGGGGTAATTTCTAGGTGGAATAAAAGCTGCAATAAGGTGCTAACAAAGAGAATACAGCTCCGAGCTTCAGACAATCCCAAGGACAAGTTTCAAGAAGCTTGATTCCAGGTACTGGCCAGTTTAGGAGCCAAGGACACGTAAGGATTAAGTAAGCTGTTGTGTTCTGAGTGGGAATCAATTCAAAGGCTGTAATTTTCAAAAGCTAAATAACAGCCATAGTACGCTCTCTGAATGAAGGCTATTCCATATCAGTCATCTTTCTTAATTTTTTTTTTCTATTTTAAAAGATAAATGTCGGTTTAATTTCAAACTACGGTTCCAAACAACGTTTTCACTCAGAATACTTTCCAAGTTTTCAGCGAGTGACAGTAAGGTCTCCCACTACTGACAGTATCACTCTTGAAAGGCATCATTCATGTTCATGTGGTAAAAAAGTCATCCTCAATTCCAGACCTATTGTGACGAGCTTCCAATGTCTACATAAAACACATTTTAATACGCTGGATTTTGAAAGGCTATAATAAAATACAAAGAACCCAAATTATCTTTAAATTATCTTTGCCGAGAATATCTGAATGGGACTAAAAACTTAAAACTTCTAAATGATGTTTTCAATTCGCATCTTTGTGCCTTTGAAATCAGTGAAAGCAAACAAGGTAATGAATAACTATCTCCAAAATAAAGTATGTGACTTCTCTCTCTCTCTCTCTCTCTCTCTCTCTCTCTCTCTCTCTCTCTCTCTCTCTCTCTCTCTCTCTCTCTCTCTCTCTTAATAAACAGACACAAACATGCTAACACGTTATAATAGTTTTATGTACTTGTGTCTCGAATCGTATGCCAGTGAATTATTTTTTAACAAAAAAAAAACGGTATCTGTATTTCTTCAAAATGAAAATGATTGTTGTGAATGATCTGGTATTAGGCAGGTGTATTTGTTGCCATGTTTGGGACGTTTCTGTGTGTCCTTTGGTTGAAACTGATCCCTCTCTCCTCACTGTTTGTTATGCTTTTGGGTCGACATACTGCGGTTGTACGACCACACGGGTCTGGTGTAGTGGGTAGGACGGTCTTTCCGCTGACCAATGCTCACTGAAACACGGTTCATTGACGGCGTCTATTGCTGATTAAAATTCGATTTTTTAAGAGAACCATGTTTTCCTACAGCAACTGCGGTACTTAGGCTGCAGTTGTTAATTTATTAAAGCAGCTCCGAGGCATGGTTTGCCAGCACGCTGCTGTTTCTGCACTGGCTCTCTGTACTGCCCTTTTTGTCCGGTGGATCTTCATGCAGGGTTTGTTGGGGAATTCACTGCCATAGACACACGAGATTTCATGTCACGATCTGCAATTGTAGTCCACTGTGGATTTACAGCCCTGATCGGTTTGGTACCGATGGACTAATTCACTCATTTCATGAACTCAGAGAGTATAGTTTGATTCCTTCAAGGGACATCACCATTTAGGTAAACACCGTGCGTCTGTGTTCTAGAGACATGACTAAAAACTGGAGACCACGGCGGGATTTGGAAGTAATTCATCATTTTTTAAAAGTAATATGTTGTGGTCTACAATATCAGAAACTGTAAATGAGGGAAAACAGTATTTAAAAACTTCGGTTTTTTAATGGCAGGGAATCATATGTCTTGGACATGAGTTCGGCAGTATGTCAAATGTGATAATGGCAAAAACCGTAGAGAGACAGAAGTAACACTTGTTAAGTTCTGCACATTTAGTCAGGCGTTTGAGAGCAAGCTTCTTTAGAGGTGTGGATACAATTAAAGGTATAGTTATTGGTCTACATACTTAAATCTTAGAAATCTTTTGATGTAAGTTGTGGAGCTACTTTTTTTTCTGACATGAACACAGACAGGACAACATCTCGTTCAATACGTAAGTCTGAAAACCTATCAGATAAGATACAAACAGCTTACATGGAGATGTGTTTATATTGTCTGGACGCATGTCTTCTTATTTCTCAATTTCGAAATCATGGAACCAGTTTCATGATCAGCAAACAACGGGATGATAAAGGAATCTGTTGCGCTCAATCTACCCTGACAAAACGGTCAGAGATTGGTTGGACTGTCAAAGTGGTCCGGGAATGGGGAACTGCCAGCCGTGCGTGATGAGCTGTCTGATTATGAATTGAGTGTTAAGTGGCTGGTTAATAAGCTGAATTTTAAGCGTTCGATCCCCACATAGTTGTAGTGTTCTTATCCTCCTTGTCTCGCTTTCATTAACATCACACTATAATGACGCTGCTGTGTCCCTGTTTGCATCTATCACTTTGAAAAAAAAGGACCATGATTCTGACTTTTTTTAAACAGATTTTCCCCCCGGGTTGTCTGGTTTTTAAACGTTCTTTTCCTTTTCGCAGTTATTATAGCGTCTTTAATTGCAAGTGCAAAATGACGTCCTTCTTTGGCAGAAAGTCAATGTTATACTCACCCTTAGGTGTTCGGTATTTTTATCGACAACTCAGAGAAACATGAAGCACCAGATAGTATACGCCTCATTTCAATCTGAGTTATCAAGTACTTTAGAGAAAAAGGTTAAATTTTGACATACAGTAATTACATATTGGATTGTTGAATGACTTTTGTTGTATTGCAAAGTGCGCACATGGGACACTGGTCACTCAATTGTTCTGTGCTCACCTTCACAATGAAAACTATGTCTTTATGATGTGTGTGTGTCCGTATGTGTGTGTTTGCATGTGTGAGTATGTGTGTGTGTGCGTGCGTGCGTGCATGCGCGCGCGCGCGCGCGCGCGCGTGTGTGTGTGTGTGTGTGTGTGTGTGTGTGTGCGTGTGAGTACACACGATCTAGTGTAAGAGGTTTTCGTGATTCTGGTCGGATTACAAATGAAACTGGCTCAAGCCAAGAAGAGTGGTAACTGCATTCCAGCTAGGCTAACGCTTGTGCGGACCAATCCTAAAATAACCAAGAAAATGTTTATTATTACATACAGTATCTGTGGTTTGCACACATTTGATGTACCAAGAAGAAGGATTTCAGTACACGTACCTAACTAGAAGAGAGGCCAAATGTAGGATTTCATATGCATCCAGATGCAATGTACACTGGCAGGATCAAAGTAATGTTGTCTCATTGTGCATTGAACAAATATTTTACGCATATCAATTCCATTCGTGTTTTATCAAAGTGGTTTCTATCAAACTGAACAAGGATATAGCTCTGTATTGGCCAAGTTTCTACAATGAAACGCAGCTAGTTTTGCTGAGTTCAAGAAGATGACTAAGTTTTATTTAGTAACAGAAAACATTATGAATTATAAACATATGCTAAATTTCAGGTAGCCAATAAATACTTCAGCATTGATAACAGTCACACTACAATGCTTTGCTATGCTGACAATCGTGAAAATATCTATTAGCATTCTCTGTTCCCAAATATTGGGTACCAACACAGTATTAAATGACATTCTACTTGGCATTGAACAAAAACAGACAAGACTAAGTGATCATTAATAATACCAATGCAAATGTTAGCAAATACATGAGAAAGAGAGAGAGAGAGAGAGAGAGAGAGAGAGAGAGAGAGAGAGAGAGAGAGAGAGAGAAGGGATTTGAAGACACTAGAAGAATGCACAAAATATTCAATAAGCAAATCCAAAAACTACTGTCGCAGGTGCAGGTAAATCAGTATTCAACAAATAATGATTAAGCATCAATGATGACAAAAATCAAGTTTATCGAAAACAAAAGAACTCAGAGAAAGAGAGAGAGGGGAGGGGTAGGGGTGGTCGACAGGGGAAGACAGACAGACAATGTTGTTGAAAGCGTGCAAATGCAATGCCCTCTTTACGCATGCTTTGCGTACTTCAGAATATGTACAATCTCTCTCTCTCTCTCTCTCTCTCTCTCTCTCTCTCTCTCTCTCTCTCTCTCTCTCTCTCTCTCTCTCAATTTCATTGTTTCATTTCAAGCTAAATCTACACTTACATACTAAATACAAGATTAACTGAATGGGCTGAAACTGAAGAAAAAGTAGCGGAAGAACAAGCAGGTTTTAGAACCAGTTACAGCACCATAGACCATATATTTACACTAAATTCTTTGATTCAAAAACATCTACTCTGTAAGTCGAAGCTCTAACATTTGTAGATTTCGAGAAGGCATTTGACTCGGTAAATCGGAATGCTCTGTGGAATGTACTCTGTGAAAGTGGTATTAATAGTAAAGTGTACATGGCTATTAGAGGGGTCTACAACTCAGAGTGAGTATTCAGATCATTTTGATTGTCCAAATGGAGTGAAACAAGGATGCTTGTTGAGTCCACAGTTTGTTGTTGTTGTTGTTGTTGTTGTTGTTGTTGTTTTTAATAAACGAACTGGCTGTGGAATTGTCCCGCAAAGGAAGACATGGTATCCAGATAATATCTGGGGCAGTTGAATTAGTTATATTACTGTATGCTGATGATGTTTTCTTCTGTCCGGAACAGTTGTAGGTTTGCAAAACCAACTAAATGTATTGAAAGAACACTATTCGAAAGAGATGAGATGTTGCAGGAGACAAATCCTTTTTTCAGAATTTATATAAACAAAAAGAATCCCGGGAAATAGACATTGATAATTACATACACAGTTTGCCAAAGTTACCTGAAACAGAATCTGAAAATCTGGAAGGGTTCATAACTAAAGAAGAAGCATCTGAAGCATTAAAAAGCATGCAAAAAAATGATAAAAGCCCAGGTACAGATGGAATGACAGTGAATTTCTTTAAGTTTTTCTGGAGACAGTTAGGTGACTTCGTGGTTCGGTCATTAAACGAGGGATTTATTAAGGGGAGATCAATACTCAAAACTAAGGAGGGAATAATAATTTTTGCATACCTAAAAATGAAAAACCTAGGGAATATTTAGGAAATTGGAGACCAATCTCACTCCTGAACGTTACATATAAATTGGATCAACGTGTATAGCAAACAGGATGAAAAGGGTTATATCTAAATTAATCCATGAAGATCAAACCGGATTTATATCAGGAAGATACATTGGAGATAACATTCGAATTTTGTATGACTTAATACATTATTTAGAAAATAAAAACATGCCAGGTCTGTTGGTTTCTATTGATTTCGAAAAAGCTTTTGACTCAATTAACTGGAACTATATGGAAAAAGTTTTGAATGCATTTGGCTTTGGTAAAGATATAATTAAATGGATACATACCTTCTATACTAACATCAAGTCCTACGTGATCGTGAATGGAAAAATTTCAAAAAGCTTTGTAGTAGCCAGAGGATGCCGGCAGGGAGACCCAATATCGCCATATTTGTTTGTTCTGTGTGCTGAGATATTAGCATGCAAAATCCGTGAAGATAAAGAAATTAAAGGAATTCAGATATCAGATACAGAATTTAAAGTAAGCCAGTTTGCTGACGACACCTCATTTACGTTAGAGGGAGATCAAAAGTCATACGAAAGACTGTTCAATACTCTAGAGGAATTTGAAGAATTCTCAGGCCTAAAGTTGAATTTTGAAAAAACTATCAATGTATGGTTAGGTAAAAATAAGAAATCAAATATTAGATACTTAGCTAATAAGCGCATGATATGGAATCCCCCAAAATTTAAAATACTTGGGCTTTGGTTTACTACTGACGTATCGCACTTAACAGAAATCAATACAGCAAGCAATATATGTCGAAGTACAAACTTGTTTAAAATCTGGTCTAGAAGGATCTGTACACCACTGGGAAGAGTAGCCATCTTAAAATCGCTTATATTATCAAAATTAGTATACTTATGGATATTATTGCCAAATCCACCAGATGATTATATTAAACAATTACAGAAAATGTGTTTTGATTTTTGTGTGGGGATAAAAAACCAGATAAAATAAAACGAATTTATTCAGTTCATAATGTCGAAAATGGAGGCATTGGAATTCCAAATATACAAGCCTTTATTCAGGGTCTGAAATTGTCTTGGATAAGAAAACTGATGACAGGCAATTCAAAATGGAAGAAATTATGAAAGGCTCATATCCAGAAAGTGATCAGTTAAACTGCTATGGTGCTAAGAGATTTACAAATAATAAATATAATCAGTTTTGGAAAGACGTATTTAATGCTTATGATAAATTAACACTAATGTTGAATTAGATAACAACAAAGAGATGTCTGCTGAACCCATATTTTTCAACAACAAATCAAAATAAATAATAGTCATTTCTTTTTTAAAACTTGGAACCTAAAAAATGTATACCTTGTGAAAGATGTTTTGAAAGAAAATGGAGAGTTCTTAAAACATGACGAATTTTCAGAAAAGTGGGGTCTAACAGTAAATTATCTTAACTACTTTGGTTGCATTCAAGCAATCAAAGAATATGCCAGAAAAGAAATATAATCTTCGAAAATAACTGTAGTAACGAAAATAATAAATCAGTACAAATAATATTTGAAGTACATAAAGGAACAAAGATTTTTTACAGTTTACTCTTAGAGAAACATGTAATATTCGACATAAAAGCCTTTATGAACTGGGAAACTCAATTAGCCATATATATTAATTTGGGAGACTGTTTTAAAAAAAGATTAATAAATAAAAGAAATAAAGCTTAAATGGTTTCAACTGAAACTGTGTCATGGAATTTTAGTGTCAAATATCCTATTACAAAAAAATGGGAGTAACTGATAATGATAAATGCAACTTTTGTTGCAATGAAAGAGATACTGTGCAACATTATTTATGGTACTGCCCATTCTCCCAGATGTTCTGGAAAGATTTTGAAAAAAAAATAAGAGAGAAATGCAGTAACTGTGAAAGATTATCACTTAATGTTGAATTGATTTTATTTGGCACAGACGATACAACACTAACTGAAGATACTTTTGATCTAATTATTTTATGGGCAAAATTCTTTATTTATAAGTGCAGGATATCTCATATAAAACCAAAACTGGAATATTTTTGACTGAGTTAACCCGTAGGTATACACTGGAAAAATATGTACATGTATTAAATATGTGTTACTATGATTTTAAAAAGAAGTGGCTACCATACTCAGGATTATTGTTGGAGGGATAGCAATCGATATGGATGATCCTTCAATACACTGTATAGATGCTGTGTTTAAAAATTAAAAAAATAAAAAAGGGGGGGGGGGGGGGGGGGGGGGGGGGGGGGGGGGGGGGGGGGGGGGGGGGGGGGGGGGGGGGGGGGTCCATACATATTGAATAGTACTGACATATGCTATGAACAAAGAATTCAAAACATGATTTTGTGTTGCTATATGAGGACCTTGTAGAAAACACCCTTTGCATTAACATTATAATTTTTGTGTTTGTACATATATAGTGTTTATGAGAAAGTACTCTTTTTGTTTTGTGGAATACTGAAATGTTATTGCTGGATACTCATTTTGGAAAGAAAAGAACCTTCATCGCAAGGGGAAAAAAAAAAAAAAAAAAAAAAAAAAAAATGTATTGAAAGAAGAAGCAGATCGCGTAAGTTTATCAGTTAACTTGGATAAGACAAATATAGTGGTCTTTAGAAGACGTGTCCACCTATCAGTGAATGAAAAATGATCATGGAAATGCAGATGTTCAAGTAATTAATTCATATAAGTATTTTGGAATGATAATTTCAACAAAATTAACTTTCTGTCATGTATGGGAAGAATCTCTAAGAAAAGGAGAAAAAAGGTATTATTGAAATTCTGAAATCCCTGAGAATACTGAATTGTACAGACCGTGGTATATTTTGGAAAAATGTTTGATACAGATAAAACCTCTTCTTACATATGCAGCTGAAATTTGGGGCTTACATGAAAAAGTCGCAGATGGAAAAAGTTCATACGTATGCTATGAAGCGTTTCTTTCAAGTACCTATTCATTCATCCAACACTGTTTCATATGGAGATGGGCAGATACCCTTTGTATATAAGTACATTTGTGAAATGTATTAAGTACTGGTTGAAGATCTTGAAGCTACCCCAGTCCGTTTTGAGCAGGCAAGCCTATGATATGATGCTTTTAGAAATGGAAAAAGGTAAAGCAAACTGTGCTCATAAAGTAAAGAAAGTCTTTTCAGAACTGGGTTTTGGAATAGTGTGGATAACCCAGGAAGTAGGAAATGAGCAACAGTTCATAGCGGAATTTAAAGACAGGCTTGTTTGTTCTTTTAAACAGAATTGGCACTCAGATATGGGAAGTAAAGAAAAGTATCGCTGGTTTTTTCTCATTAAAAATGTGTTTCATTCTGAAAAGTTTTTCATCAGTGTTATAACAGATAAATGGCACAGAATAAATTACGCAAGGTTTAGGTTGAGAACATTAGGTTTTAATGCGAACAAAAGATGGTTTGAATGTGAAACATCCACAGAATCTCCTTATCCTGCATGCAGACTCATTATTGATTGTGAAGAACACTTTCCGTTCCACTATACTGCTAATAATGAAGTGCGGACAAATTGTTCATTTTTCCAGTTAAATATAGCGAAAAAGACAAAATGTCGCTGTCGTGTTATCATCAGATGATGAACTTGTGATTAAATCAGTTGCAAAATTATTGCGGGAAGCATTGAAAATAAGACAGATGAAGGATAGTGAAATTTAAAATAATGCATTATATGAGATATCTGAATGAATATTATCATTCATCGCATGTGCAAGAGATCATTAAGATACAATGTCATTGTTTGATTGAGAGGATGGTCGAGTCGGTCTTAAGATTTTTTTTAACCTTACTGCATTATTACTGTGCGTGAGGACATAAGGAAACGTTACGAATTTATTTGTTTTTGTTAACCTTTGATTTGATACACACAAGAAATGAATGTGTACTATTTGTTTGCAGGAAAGAAAGAGGAAAATGTTATTGTTCTGTTACCATTGCCCCATTGTCAAAAGACCTCTTTGGTAATGACAATAAATATCAAAGTGTCAAAGTCCCTCTCTGTCTCTGTCTCTCTTTCACACACACACACACACACACACACACACACACACACACACACACACACACACACACGTTACCATTTTTGTGTAGTTTCCCCGTTTCACCTTACTTACTTACCTTTTCATGTCATAACTTTTTATAAGAACTTACCTGTGGTCAGCCGTGCTAGTCCGGAGTAAAAGGTAATTAATGTGTTTTGTTGTGATAATGTGTGAACTCAAAGTACATGGGCAAGTTTTTCAACTGTCTTTTTGAGGGACGTTTTATGGTTTCAACTGAGCGTCTCTCTTTCACAGAGCTCTTTGTAGGATAATGAATGATCTACGATTGTTTATGTTGCTACGTCTCTAGTGGCAAATAGATAAAATACTCAAGGAAAGCCCTTCACAAAAGTGTTCGGATGTGAATCTGCGATACCACAGTGTCAACCTGGATCAACAACATGCGATGATCTAAGCATCACCTGCAGCGATTCCATGAGGACTCTGCAATACATACGAATCACGACTTGAACGAGAATGTCACAGTCGCGAGTACGGGTTGTTATGTGCCATGTGCCTTTTGGATTGGGTTCAGAAGAATGTATTTTCATATCAATGACTGGTAACTAGAATAGAATTATTCTGACCGACAAATTGCTAATTTGCTAAATGTTTCATCCAAAACTATTCTGCAAAAAGTAACCTTACAACCCATATTAATTTCAAGTAGCTTATTGTTCTTCTTTTGAACTTCTCCTGTTTTCATCGTGAGAAAAATAACGCCATGTTATAGAAACTCGAAGATTTTGACTCGTTTTCAGATCGAGAGTTGTAAGATTATAGGGTTCGAATGTAAAATTGTTATACCAAGCTTGTATTCAAGATATTTACATTTTTTTCTTGCATGTTTAATTTATGTAATTGTATGTGTGTGTGTATATGTAAAAGGAAATGCATATTGTACAGAAAAAAGTTCTCTTGCATGAAGGAACGCATGCGAATCCTCTTTAGTCAAAGACCCCATTGCGTAAAATAAATATTATGTAGTTAAACGAATTTAGTGGTCCACTGATACACAATTAAAACTGTTATGAAGGATTTGATTTCTTCTCATTTTATGAGTGAAGTGTGCCTTGGTGAAGTCGACCTTTACGATGTTTGAAGAAGGAAAAGTATACAGAAAATCAATGTATTATCAAATAAAAGGAAGATCCCTACATAACTGCAGAGTAGACGGGCTCTTTGAGCCTTGTCTTTCTTTGGGGACAAGGAGAGAGTTGGTGTTTTGTAGGGTTCTTTTAACAGGGATTTTCATGGAGTCGTCAGAGACTTGGCTTCTGTTTGACACAATCTTCCAGACAATGCTGTCCTGACTGCCTTTGTGAAGGTTCTGCCACTCCGTGGGTGGACTGACCTGGTGAGGTCCTCATTCCTACGTCGGGTTGTGGATCTTGATGTGAACATGATCTCATCCGAATAGAGAAAACATCTTACTCTCCTGCCAAGTCGTAAGAACTAAACAACCAGTTGAACCATATAATCTCTGGGGGAAAAGTGTGAAATAACCCTTGTGATCTGTTTCATGCATAGTGACACAGTTCTTATGCTTTGTTAACTGCTCCAGGAGAAGGACTAGTTCGAAGGAGTTCCCAGCTGATGCCGTAACATTTGCAGAAGCTTCTAGACATTTGTGATTTAGCCACCAGACTACACTACCACACAAGAATCTGATTCTGAATGTGACCAGTGCATAATGATGTGTTGAAAATTAATAACATGAAGTTGTAGCAATTAACTGTAATAAGTTAAATATGAATGAACGTGTTTAAGGCGGTGTGTTGTGTGTGTGTGTGTGTGTGTGGGGGGGGGGGGGGGGGGGTCTCAAAGGAAAGTAGACATTAGTAAGTAACTTGGCGTCTGTCATCACGGTGTACTTGGGGGAGGGGGTGGGTGGAGGGGGAAGGAAGTGAAGGCGAGAGAGACGAGAGCATGCATTTGCCCTTGGCTAAGAAAATGAACAGAACAAGGTATGAGAGCGAGTGTCTGACATATAAAAAAAAAAAAAAAAAAAAAAAATTGAAGTCATTCTGTCCACCAAGCATTGGACGTCCTTATCTATATTGCAGGGAAGAGGGTGGGGGCGAAGGCATATTATAGGCAATTCGTTTGTAGAAAAAAAATTCTTTTATCACCTCTGACCCTTAAAGACAATATTACCTTGTTGGCACCAAATATCATATGGCATGTAAACAACAAGAAGCTGATTCAGCGACTGACTCGGCAGTATCTATGTTTTCATCTATGTCTCTTTCCATGTGTCTGGCTCTGTGATTCGCCAAAATCCGTCAAATTTGGTCAATAGACGACGTTCGGCTGCTAGACCTCACATTCAGCGGACAAATGCCGCTAGTGGGCACGCTCAAAGCAAGTTTGCTCCATCAGTCAGCTTAACCGTTCATTCAGAGAGAGAAAATGCCAAAACATGGGTGTGAAATGGTACGCCAGTAATGCAGACAGTCGATATCCCGATCGTTATTTTGACGTGCGCTTAATATAAGAAATTTAACTATCAACCAGCCGCCGTGGCGAAGTGGTTTAGCGTCGCGGACTCCCGGCTGAAGACTGGGACCACACAGTCGAGTTTCATCCACTTAATGGATGCGTTTCTGAGAGTGTTGCTCAAATTTCCTGACCAACACTGCAGGTGTCTGTATCTCTCGGCCTGGTTGACGCCGGGATATATTATGAAAGGAAGCGTAGAGTACAGCCCTGTCATGTAGTCTCAGACCGAAATGGAAATCCGTAGCATCATCATAATCATCCTCATTCTCATCGATCAGCATCAGCAAAAAAAAAAAAGTCTCAAATTCTGTGGCCCTTCATGCCCTGCTCTCATGGTGACCTCAGTTTCGATGTCCTCTCCACGTCTGTGGCCTTGGTTTGGTTCCGTCGGGGTCACCGTATCGG
>JADBJO010008434.1:5000-25000 GCA_016801955.1 Conus betulinus
CCAGTTCTTATTGTTGCCTTGCCAACTAGCCTGTCTGCTCTCTCGTTTCCTTTAACTCCAGCATGTCCAGGGCAGTACATCCATATGAGTCTCTCCAATTGAAGGCTGCGCATTAGTTCATTCAAAGCTGGGCTTCCCATTCCACTTTTTACTTTCTGAAGTAGGTTCATGGAGTCAGTCAGTATCACAGTTTGATGAGTTTTTAAACTAGCTTGTGGATGAAAGCCAGTGGAGTGCTTGTGTCACTGCTTCTACCTCCATTGTTAAACTTGAAGTTGTTCAACTGTGTGCGTACCATTGTTTTCCTGGATAGTTAGGCCATTTTGCTTCACTGTGTATCCTAAGCCTGACTTACCTTTGGTGACAGAACCGTCAGTGTATATTACATATCATCTTCTGTGCAAAGGTCTTCTACGTGCATCTGAATTTCTGAGTTGGTTTTGCCTTCTGGCCATTCTCGACAATGTCTTCCTAGTTCTGGAGCAATGGCAATTTGGTAGAGGTGTTTCAAGTGGTCTGGATACTTCTCCCATTCTTTGGTTTCTTTGAGTTCTGCTAACTGGTACACAAGCTGTATACTGTCTTCTGCCTGCCCCATCCACGATTTTCCACGTCCTAGCCGAGTGCCTTTTGTTTCCTTGACCACCGCGTGAAGTGGGTTTTGGGGATTTTCAAGTGCTCTGAAATATGCCTTCACCTGTTCTAGCTTGTGTGTTATCTGCATTGAAGGAAGGTCGAGCAGATATCGCATAGTTTCAACTGGTGTGTCCTTTGTGGTTCCCAGAATCAATCTCAATGCTTCACTTTGAATTCTTTATAATTTGAGAAGGTTGCTGTTGGACAGTGTTGTAAACCCTAATCCAAAATCAGTTACCCTGAGTACAAGTTCGTGATAGAGTCGGTAGAGATGGCGCTGTTAAATGCCTTTAGCTGCCATTGCGTTCATGGCAGATAGGTCTTTTATGCTTATTCTCAACATGCTTTCTAAAGGTTAGGATTCTGTCAACGCCTACACCCAAATAGCGTAGATTGTTAGTTGATTCAATTGGTATTCCACTGAAGGAAACTGGTGAGGGTACTTGTCCTGATGTCTTGTTGTTGAGAGTGCAGACTAATGTCTGGGCTTTTGTAGGGTTGATAGACGATCCAGTTTCTTGACACCACTGAGCAAAGTTGTTCAACTGTTGCTGAACTACTTTCGTTCTTTCTTGAGCATTCTTTGATGTTTATAGACCAGATCGTGATACTAGTGTCAATACCTGAGCAATTTCGTTTCCGTTGAAGTCTGCAAGGCCTTCAGTGTAAACATTGTACAAAACAGGGGAGACAGGAGAACCTTGAGGTAATCCCATAGAAAGTTTATGAGGCTGAGACGTCCAGTCTCCAAATCGTAGATGACGACGGTTCTCTCCTGAAGTGCCGCTGATATCCATCGTGTAAGCGTCTTGCGGACTTCATAGTCAAGGAGTAGTTCCATGAGAAGCGAAACTGGACTTTGTTGTATGTGTCTTCCAGATCAGTCGCAACAGCTAGTGCCTTTTTTTCGAAACTCTTACTGGTAGAGAAAAATGAAGAGTTTTTACGGGCTCTCTCCTCTTCTTTGAGAGCTGTTTTCAAGATCTCTTGCGAGGTTTCTTGCTACTGCATACTGTACTTTGTCGGGACCTGGAGCACTACCCTCAGCGCATCTAGCTATTGCGTCATTGCATCATCCACTTCAGATACTGTAGTCAATGCCAGCCTGAGCTAGGTGTTGGTTTAACTTGGTCAAATATTTCTTCTTTTCCTTCAAATTTCTTTGATCACTCTGTACTATAAAACGTTTAAGTAGAGCCGACCTTTCTCAAAATTTGCCTTGAGCGTTGTGATCCCATCAGCGTCTAAGATATCTGGGGTTGCGTTTCTTTTGTGTTTTCTTTCCATGCGACTGTAAAAGTGCCAGAACTGAGTCAGTGTTGGGTCATAATTAAGTGACAAACAAAGTTGTTGCTGCTAGGTTTCACTTGCTTCTTCAGCTACTCTTTGGAATTGTTCAGTTTTCTGATTCATGTCTGTTTTAATAGCTAGATCAGGGCAAGGTATTCTTCTTTCTCTCTGCCAAATTTCTTACAGCCTTGCGTTTCTCTTTCGAAGCTGTTTCCGTGTCTATATTCCACCAAAGGGGTTGAACGATTTGTTTGGTTACAGTATTGTTTCTTTTGCATCTTCTACTCCTTAACGTTCCTATGATATCCCTTCATTGTTGTTATATTGAAAAGGGTCCTTTTGTTTCGTTTGTGTAACTTTTTATAGTTTCTGTAAACTGAACACAACAGGGTAATGATCACTTGCACAACGAAGAAGTGCTTCTACACTCATGCCAGCTGTGAATCTTGGTCTAATGAGTGCAAAGTCAATGACACTGTCGGTGTCACCCTGCCTCCCTGTATGTGTTGGGGATGATGATGTCAATGCACTAAGAAGTACTTCATCCAACATCACTTCCAGCAATTCTTGGCGGATTGGTACTATGTTGATCCTACATTTTTTTTTGCATTAAGATCTCCAAATTCATGTTCTATTTCCTCCAGAAAGGTCCAATCTGTTTTTGATGTGTGTTCACCTGGATATATGCATGCATTGATGAGTACAAGGCTTTTCTGATTACCACCCAGTCTTTCAGACACCGAAACCATTTTTATGGATTTTGCAGAACATTCAATTTCAATCTTTGAGAACGACCTAAATCAAAAAAAGATACAAAGCATATAAACGTACTCCCAGTTTACCTGAATACGCGTGAGATATTCCATAAAGAGGAAAAACCGTCTTGGCCGGTTTAATCATTAGTAATGGCTCTTCTGGTAAACATCGGCCATCATCTGTGACCTATAATAAACATACTTACACATTTTCAGAAAGATCGGCCAAGAACTTTCTGAGATTTTCCATAAGAAAGAAAACCATTATGGGCCGTTAGTAACGGCTATAATGGTGAACTTAAACATCCGGCATCATCCGTGACCTATAATGAACATACCTACAAATTTGCAGAAATATCATCGGCCACGTACTTTCTGAGATATTCCATGAAGAAGAAAAAAAACCATTATGGGCCGTTATAGCCGTTAGTAACAGCTGTATTTGTAAACTAAAACATCGGGCATTATCCGTGATCCATCATGAACATACCTACAAATTTTCAGAAAGATCGGCCACGTACTTTCTGAGATATTCCATAAACAAGAAAAACGTTATGGGTCGTATAGCCGTTAGTGACGGCTATAACAGTAAACTAAAACATCGGGCATTATTCGTCACCCATAATGAACATACCTACACATTTTCAGAAAGATCGGCCACATACGTTCTGAGATATTCCATAAACAAGAAAAACCATTATGGGTCCTTGCAACCGTAAGTGACGGCTATAACGGTAAACTAAAACATCGGGCATTATTCGTCACCCATAATGAACATACCTGCTAATTTTCAGAAAGATCGGCCATGTACTTTCTGAGATATTCCATGAAAAAGAAAAACCGTTACAGGCCGTTACAGCCGTTAGTAACGGCTATAACGTAAAATAAAAACATCGGGCATCATCCGTGACTCATAATGAACACATCTACATATTTTCACAAAGTTCGGCACAGTAGTTTTGTCTGGAGCGAGTGGAACACACATTTGACCACAGACGGACGGGGACACACACACACACACACACACACACACACACACACACACACAGAGAGAGAGAGAGAGAGAGAGAGAGAGAGAGAGAGAGAGAGAGAGAGAGCGAGAGAGCGCATTTGTTCCTTCCCATTATAAAGTACTCCCTGTTCTATAAGAGCTGGGAGTACAAAAAGAGTGTCCAGTCATGGAAATAACATGGCAATCGTACGGTTTTAGCTTTGTTCTGGTGTTTGTTACGTTTTTTAATACATGAAAAGAAGAAGGAATGAATAATAACAGAGGAGAACAAGAGTTACATAATCATATCAATCAATCACAAGACCAAAAAAAAAATGCGAACCAGTGGCAAAAGGTCTCCTTGCTGTTTCTAATGTGTACAGCGTATAAACTTGCCTGGCGTTATGACATCGAAGACTGAAAAAACGGTTTTCAGACATGCTCATGGAGCAGGAGCATTTGTGTCTGTCAAAACATGGGTGGGAAAGCTAAATTCTGAGGAATCTTGTAAACAGGCAAGTGATTGTGCAAACACGATAGTACAAGCCTACGCTGCAGACAAGCTTGTTTATCAAATAACCTCTTTAATTGTGCATACAGGAAGATGTTAGCCACAGGCAATTCAAAACTGCGTTCTCCTGAGGAACCGTGCGATTGGTGACAACTGTGATGACGGAGTGGATAACATGATGGGTGTGAGTCATTTGTTTGAAATAATTCAAAGCTTTGCCATATTTAATGCTAACGTGCATCGTAGAGTACAATAATACCAGCACAGACGATCGTTACGGAAAAGAAACATATGCACAGCAAAATCAATGTTCATTCATTCCGATGACGTGACAAGCGTCCGTATATAAGCCCAGACGATCACAGACCAGGGGTTTTTTTTTTATCCCCCTTTAACATGCATGTGCATACATAAAGTAACATTGTCACAGAACAGTGTTCATTTTTTACGAAGATCTGTGAATCTCTATTTCATTTGAATTAATATAATGGTTATGTCAATTTAACATTGTCGCGCAAGGTTCCATTTCAGGTTACTGTGGTTCTGCCAGTCTTACACACTCAGCAAAAGAAAAAGGTTTTGATTAAATAAAGACCAGTTCTGTCAGTCTTCATCTGTCACGGAAGATACGGTTCTACTTATTGTTTCTGGCAGTATTTCTCTGACACAGACTAATGTTCTCAGATTCTGCCAGTTGTGCTGTCAAAACAACGTTTGGTGTATTATAAAGGAACGTTTTCAGAGGACACCGGATTTCATATAATTTAAAGTAATGATGGTTTTGCCAGTCTAACATTGTCACAGAAGGTTCCATTTCAGTTTACAGTGGGTCAGCCAGTCTTACACACTCACAGAAAATGTGTTTCGTTTAAATTAAGCCAGGTTCTGCTAGCCTATCACAGAACAACAGCAAACAAAAAACAATGCTTCTCTGCCTTTGTGTCTGTCTGTCTGTCTGCCCTGCCCCCTCCCTCCCTCTCTCTCTCTCTCTCTCTCTCTCTCTCTCTCTCTCTCTCTTTATAGTTTTAAACTTTCACAAAGCATTAGGTTTCGTTTAAATAAAGTCTGGTTCCGTCTGTCTTATACTGTCACAAAGCATTCGGTCCTATTTACGTACATTGTCTCAGAAAAAAAACATGTGTCATGTGACACTGTTCTGTCAGTATCACACTGTCATTGAATATCGTTTTATTGACATCAACATTTTACCTCTTTTCTTTTGTACATTTTTATTTAACTTTTCACAATGTTTTACACAGTAAAGAAAAAAATAGAAGAAAGGGTAAAGAAAAATAACAACATCTCGTTTCTAAATCCCCCCCCCCCCGTCCCCCCTCCGAACACTCACCCACTCCCTCCCTCCTCGCCCACTCCCCCCCCCCCCTCACCTCGTCAAGCTGTTGACATGTTGATCAGACATCACTTACACATGTATCTATCTTTTAACATGGTTACAATATGATATACAATAGAGTATTCAGTAAAACAGGCATGATTACATTCATATACAATAGAGTATTCAATAAGACATGCATGATTACATTCATATCAAAGTATATGCATCTCCGGGAAGTATAGAGCATAGGTGGAGAGACCGATAAATATATGCATACAGTGATACAATCGGGAAGGAAATACAGACAAAAATGTTGTGGGACAAAATGGGTTGGACGTTAAGGAGCTGAGAAAATGTAGACTTTGTGAACTGTTTCTCAACCGTTATAGTAATGAGTCTCATTGATAGTACTAGTGATAAATTACATTGATAACAAGAAAGGTCTACCACCACACAAACGCTGTTACATGTGATGAAAAGGGAAAAGGTACCAGTTACAAGGAGGTTGATTGTCATGCGCCCCAGTCGGGAGGGGCGTGCATGATAAATTATCGGACAACGTAGAACGTTATTGTTAATCATTCAACTATACTTGAATCTTCTAGGGTTGAACTGTAGTGAAAAGGGTTCTGTGGTTGATCATTTTTACCTGAGCGGCGTTCAAGGATTTGCATAAGAAAAGACAGCGTTGGCGGAAAAAAAATAGGGAGAGTGCAAAGAGAGAAGAGAGAGAGAGAGAGAGAGAGAGAGAGAGAGAGAAGAGAGAGAGAGGGAACGCGCCAGCGGCACTTAATTAAAAGGGAAAAAAAGAGAAAAAGAAAAAGAAAAGTTATTCTTAATTGTTTGAGACAAAAGTCTCAAGCTTATTTGTATTGCTGAACTCGTGTTGGCGAGTTTGTGCAGATAGCGTGTAAGTTCTGATAGGCGAACAAACATGGTAATTCTAAAACACAAACAAAAAAAAAAAGTCGAACTTTAAAATGACTTCCAAATTGTACCCCGTTCGCACATCAGGTAGGTAAGTGTTCGCCACCGGAGTAAGAACATCGTTGGTGAGTCTAATTCTATTCATTCACTTTAATATAAGTTTTTTTTTTGTCTCTTTTCAGACGAGAACCCTTTTCCCCTATGACTGGTCACGAGGCTTGTTAGACTGAAGTGCCAGACAAGACTGACACTACTCCTGTGAATTTGGATAAACCTCAAAATTACGCTTTCATGGATGGAGAATACGACGCTCTCAAAGAAAAATTGATTTTACCGAAGATGTTTGTGGAAACAAACCCTCAAGTAAGTAAAAGGCTAGACATCCTTTTGAGATGCATTTGTAAGCCAGTGAAAACACTGTGCAGAAAACCCGATATTCACCAAAGACTGAAGCGTGGTTAAATCAGTGTAATGGATAAAAAAAAGTTGTGATATGTTTTGCTTTTTTTTCAAAGTATGTAAGAGACGCTGATAGATTTGTGTAGTTTGTAGAGAGCGCCCTATTGTGTAAAGGGACTGTTAGATTTGAATAACGTGAAGAAACGTAACTGAAGGTACCCTGACTGTGAAAAGGGACCAATAGCCCCGAAAGGTGTTGATTTAATTTTTTGATTGATTTTGGTGATGTGAGTGTCACAAATTGAAAAAAAAGTATATATACAAAACTGTTTTCTATTTTGCATGATCAACTTTGTCTGTTAAAAAATACCCACCCCCCCCCCCCCCCCCAAAAAAAAAAAAAAAAGAAAAACCAAGTGTAGGCTCGGTCTTTGTATTGAATACAGTTAGGTTGCGCTGCATGCGGATGATCACGACGTTTCTATGTATGCATGGTGTATGCGTGTGAGTTGGTCGTGTGACAGTGGTGACACCGACTCTCGAGTTCGGCGGTCAAGAATGAATAAATAGCAATCCCTTTTTCACCCTCCTCTGTTAAGATGTTTTTAGGAAGCTACGTTTCTCCTTTTGCATTGTTTGTTTTGATTATATTATTCACTGGTTGCGTTGATTTTATTTGTGCCCCCACACATTGATTTGTTACTTGTGTTTAATTAACATATCTCTGGTTTCCTTACCCGAGGACGAGTCGCTCATACCTGTCACTTTCTACGATCAAAGGAAGGAAACGCAAGAGTGGGAGGGCTTGTCCTTCCTTTTCTTTCTATCTCACTGACCCCTTAGATTTCCTTCTGCCCCACGTTGTCCCCTGCGTCCCGCTCTGTCTGCTGACCTCTTCATTGTCCCCTGCGTCCCGCTCTGTCTGCTGACCTCTTCATTGTCCCCTGCGTCCCGCTCTGTCTGCTGACCTCTTCATTGTCCCCTGCGTCCCGCTCTGTCTGCTGACCTCTTCATTGTCCCCTGCGTCCCGCTCTGTCTGCTGACCTCTTCATTGTCCCCTGCGTCCGCTCTGTCTGCTGACCTCTTCATTGTCCCCTGCGTCCCGCTCTGTCTGCTGACCTTTCATTGTCCCCTGCGTCCTGCTCTGTCTGCTGACCCCTTCATTGTCCCCTGCGTCCCGCTCTGTCTGCTGACCCCTTCGTTGTCCCCTGCGTCCCGCTCTGTCTGCTGACCCCTTCGTTGTCCCCTGCATCCTGCTCTGTCTGCTGACCCCTTCATTGTCCCCTGCGTCCCGCTCTGTCTGCTGACCCCTTAGATTTCCTTCCGTCCCTGCGTCCTGCTCTCTGTCTCGCATAGAGTAGGGGAGTGGAGCCATAGACCAGGTGCGCCACGTCGCATTTTACTTTGTTTCATTATTGATTATTACAGGTAGTTTTTTTGGTTGTTGTTTTTGTCTCTTTTCCCTGTCCAGTAGGTAGGTTCCCCCTTCTCTGGGACATGGGCGGGTAGTCGCCACATGGGTGCTGCTAGATGGCATCTTTCTTTACGTCTTCCTTCTTCCTATCTCAATTTGCAGTAGAGAGCAGGACTTTGAGAGAATAAGGCTCAGAGGATGTCCATCTTCTTCATAGCCTGCCAGTGCCCAGAGGATATTGTGCAGACAGCACTTGAGCATCAAGCTCTACCAGCCGCACAGAAGCCCTGAGACAAAGGAAACGGGACACAGGATGAGGATCGCGCTGTGGTGGTCATCCCATACCATCCTCACAACCTACCGGTCTGCAGAATCCTGCGTGAAAACTTTAGTCTCCTCCAGCAAGATCCGGACCTCAAACAAATCTTCTCCAAGCCACCGCTGATTGCTTTTCAGAGGACCAGAACCTGCGTGACATGCTTGTGAGGTCCCAGCTTAGACCACAGGCCACCCAGTCAACCTCACCAGGGTGCAGACCTTGTGGGGGACAAAAAATGCAAGACGTGTCCATTCATAGACACTCCAACTACAGTCGTGGGACCCACTGGCACATTCACTGTGAGGTCCACTTTCAACTGCCATTTTAGGGACTTAGTGTACGTCTGACCTGCACCCTCTGCTCCAAGCTGTTTGTTGGGGAGACCTGCCTCTCATGGCCGACCGCTTTTCAGAGCACCTGAGGTCGATGAAGCTGGGCCACAACAACCCCAGTCGGCCAACATTTGTTGGTCCGTATCACAGCTTTAGTCCTGCAAAGATATCAGCAGTGTGGCAGAACCCCAGAGACCGTGTGTACAGAAAGTACATGGAGAGCCTTGTCGTCAGCCGCATGGGCACCACACAGCCAGCTGGGATGAATATCAGAGTCACTGACGTCTAGCTGAGCCAGGGCCCTTCTGCCTTAATCTCTCTGTCCTGTCCCTCTTTAGCCCCTGTTTCTTGTTCTTTCAGTTGGCTAAACAGTGAATATTTCTATGTATTCTCCTCCTTATGTGTGTGTGTGGGGGGGTGGTGGTGGTGGTGGTGGTGGTGGTGGTGGTGGTGGTGGTGTGTGTGTGTGTGTGTGTGTGTGTGTGTGTGGTGCTGTGTAACTTTTTTGTGGACTTTGATTTTTTTAAGATTTGATTAATTTTATACTTGTATTTGATAACCGTACTTGTGGTAAAAAAAAAAAAAATTCTACATCTAATTTGTGGCTTGCGTGCTATAAGGCTAGCTGTCTTGATTTATGGCCTAAAATACTCACATGTGCAACATGTTGATGTCGCTTGCTTATGTCCATCATTTCACTGTTTTCTTTTCCATCTTTTGAAAAAAAACGATTATTCGTGTAGTTTTAATTTTTCAGCTCTCTTTTCTCCTTGGAATTTCAAGAATTCCCCTTTGGGAAATTCTTACCCAGGAAGGGGGTGTCATGAGCCCCAGTCGGAAGGGGTGCGCATGGTAAATTAACGGACAACGTAAAAGGTTATTGTTAATCATTCAACTATACTTGAGTCTTCTAGGGTTGAACTGTAGTGAAAAGGGTTCTGTCATTGATCGACTTTACCTGAGCGTCGCTCAAGGATTTGCATAAGAAAAGAGAGCGTTAGCAGAGAGAGAGAGAGAGAGAGAGAGAGAGAGAGAGAGATGTGAGAGAACAGTCCAGCCCAAACTAACAACAATAGCAATTTCAGGAAGCAGTGGACGTTGAAAAGGTCATGTCAGAGAAATATCAGAACCCACAAACCAACAGACAAGGCCTGGGGTCAACAAAAATGAAATGGTGATCAAACCAAGAGCGAAAACAAAGAGGAGCCTAATAGTACAAGAATAAAACAAAGAAGACTATACCAGGAGAATCGAGATGGGCATTACAGCAAGATCACAAGTGGCAGTGGACTACGTGGAAAAGAACACTTCAAAGAAGTCTTAGCTGAAGTGAAATATGGCATATGGCATTTTTAGGATCAGCTTCACCCTCAGATCTGTATATGGCTTCCTGCCTTTGAAATCAAATCTGGTGAAATATGGGAAATCAGATGAGCCTACGTGTCCACTTTGCCATAGCAAACAATCGGTGGAACATGTCCTGAGTTCATGTAAGATAGTTTTAAACCAGGGAATATACACTTGGATATACAATCAAGTGCTACTGGAGATGGCACATGCAATTAGCACTGCTTGGAGAAACTCTACGCCATGAGAAGCTCCAGCAACAACGTTCCAAACAGCATAAGGCAGCAAATTATGATTTGTAATAATTGTGATATCAAGAACTTGGAAGCTGACTTTACTGTATGGAGTGGGTAATTGGAAAGCATAGCAGAACCTTCAGAAGGGAAAAAATCCAAAGATTATATATATATTAGTGGCATGGGATCAGTGGCATGACAGTGTAAAAGCGCGGGTGATTTTTGAACTTGTGACACGAAAGCGAAACCATAGGTAAGCAGTGTTTGAACCCGAACTTTTCTTGTTGATTGGACACTGAGGCACGCGACTGGTGAGAGACACTCACTGTTTTGTAGGACGAGAGCGTTCCCGATAGGTATGGCAGTCCAGGAGTTGCCATACAGGAGGAAAGGGCGCTTGGCTTGGGCCGAGTCATTAGCTAATTTTCAAGCTTGGGGTTGTTAAAGGAAAAAGCTAATTTTCTTGCAGCCAGGGAGTGTTGCAACGACTTCCTCCCTCCTGGAAAGTTCATTCCCGCTGGTGGAACTTTAAAAAGGAGAAATATTTACGTGGCAACAGTTTTAGCATTAAAAAAGAAGAAACGTGAAATGTATTCTCTATAAGCTGCTTTTTTAAAGAAATAAATTGAGCTGCATCTGTGGTGCCATGCAGCAGCTACTAATGTAGTGACTTGAAAAGTTTGAGTACGCATACAAACAAAAAAAAACCCTATAATATATGTGTTTGGTATATTATAAGATTATCTGTCCAATGTGGTTGAGGGAGCACAAAAAAGTGAATTCTTGTTTCCTCAGTCTCTCCTTTGGATAAATAGAATAGATGCGCGTATGGAGAAAACATGCCATGTGTGTCATTGACTGTTGCAAATGCGGGTTTGTGACAGTGGTGACTTCGAAAATTAATTTTGAAAATTTGATATTAAAAATTTGAATTGCCACTCTTTAGAAATTTTATTTTGAACAAAGGCTGGGGTTTTGTACCCCTGTGTTGAAATTGAGGAAGAAAAAAACTGTTGAAACTGATGCTGCATGATGGATAAGAAGACTCTTGATTGTTACCCCCATTATTTTTTATTAGCATTCTTAGTATTTGTAATTTTTTTGTATTTGTTATTGTGTATTGCTGATTTGTGTCATGTTTTTCATGTATTGAATTGTCCAGTTTACGGGAGGTACATTCAGATAGTGGACTGCTTGACAGTTTCCTTTCTCTTCTTACTCCCTCCTCGCTATTTTCAGATTTCGCCTCTGCTCTACTTAAATTTTTCTTTGGGTCCCGTCCCTCCTTACTCAAGAAGATGCTCTTATCTAATTTACCAGTTGGCGTACTTGCTGTTTTACGTAGGACTTTTCTGACTAGTGTGTATTGATGCTCCGTTTATTCTAAATGTGTAGCATTTTTCTGAAATAACTTCCAGAAATCTTCTAAATTATATTCTTTCATTTTTCTTTCAGAGCAATTTTCAAAATTTTCTCCTGCTCTCTCTCTCTCTCTCTCTCTCTCTCTCTCTCTCTCTCTCTCTCTCTCTCCAGTGATTTAAACCATTTTCATGTAATGGTGCATCTGCACAAGCCAATCAGTTGTATTAACTACACTTCGTTCCTGTCCCGTAATCGTTTTTGTTTGTTTTTTTGGTTTTCTTTTTTTTTCTTCATTAATATACTTTTGATTGTCATGTCAAACTTTGCCGCATAATTGTGAAACTGAGTTCGTACTCACATTGCAATTTGTCGTTTGTTTCATTATTATGTTTTACATTTCAAATATTCTTTTATTTCACATCTTATATCTTTCCCCCTCTCCAGTTTGGGCGCTATGGTTTGTTGAAAAAAACGCCAGATGTATCCTTTTCATCATGGCTGATGGTAGATCAGACTTTCGCAATTTTCTGGCACACGGGGTCAGAAACTAGGTTTTTCAGGACAAGACCTAATCAATCCCATCAATCAGTGTGAGGAGCACGCATCTAGGGCGAGAGAAAGAGCAGATTAGAAACAATCCGAAATAGGAAAAGAAAAAAGGAAGGAAGAGAGAAGCACGTGAAAGACCAAAAAAGGAAGATAAAGAGGCTGCTTAAAGAGATAGAATGAAGAGAGAGAGCGAACGAAATGTGTTTAATGAGTGAAAAGAATAAGCACAAGTCAGTGGCTTTTTTTTCATCCAGCCCTCAAACAATAAATACGTGGAAGAAGGCATTGCATGCAACTGCATAGAAACTCATAACAATAATGAATACATAGCAATTTAGAATAAGAGAATGCACAATATAACTAGAGGAAGAGAGTGTGGGAGAGAGGGAGGGATGGAGAGCGACACAAGGAGAGAGAGAGAAAAGGTGGGGACTTGGAGACACAGAATAAAGAGACGGAGTCTCTGACACAAGGAGAGACAGAAGAAAAGAAGAAGAAGAAGAAGAAGAAGAAGAAGAAGAAGAAGATGAGATGATGATGATGATGATGAGAGGAGGAGGAGGAGGAGGAGGAGAGATCAAAAATTGGCACATCAAAAACGATGAACTACAATGAAAGAGAGTCGTAAAAGATTAAGTCATGCAGTGATTATAAAAAAAAAAGCTGAAAGACACCAGACATGCCCAACTCAGCAGCAAACAATCTCATATACACCGCCCAGCCCCCCCCCCCCCCCCCCCCCCCCCCCCCCCCCCTCCAACTTCAAGAACGACAAGAGAAGGAAGAAGGGATATCAACACAGGATTACAAAATGGGAGAGAGAGAGAGAGAGAAGAGAGAGAGAGAGAGAGAGAGAGAGAGAGGAGAGAGAGGGAGAGGGAGACAGTCAGCCAGAGAGAGAGAGAGAGAGAGAGAGAGAGAGAGAGAGAGAGAGAGAGAGAGAGAGAGAGAGAGAGAGACCAAAATCTGCCACATCACAAATGACAAAATACAATGAAAGAAGGGTAGTATCAAAATCAAGTCATGCAATAAGAAGAATGAGCTGAAAACACCAGAATACCCATTGCAGCAGCAAAACAACACCCCCATCAGCCCTCCCCCCCCCCACCACCCACACATCAAAAAACAAGAGAAAAGAAGAGTGAGATCAACATGGGATAACAAACCCGACTCATGGAATTTTGTTTTCTAATTCAGTTAAATATAACGAGTGATACCTTTCTTTGAACATGTTGAGACTGATATTAACGTCGATTTTATTCATAATGGCATTCCACAAACAACTCCCGGAGTAAATCAGACTAGTTTTAAAAAGATCAATTCTGGGACGCGGTGGTACTATCCTAGACGAATGGTTATTACTCTTTGTTGGAAACATATTAGTAAGGGAGTGTGGTACTCTTCCGGACAATATTTTGAACATGAAAAACAGCTTTGTTATACTCTAATTTCATTTTTAATGGCAAAATATTCAATACCTTATAATCAGACGCTAACAGAGTCGACGGCTTTAAAAGAACCAATTTTCAAGGCTCGTCTATGTAGACTTACTAGAGGTTTCATGATATTATTGCTTGCTGAATCCCAAACAGTTGAAACATAATTTATGTAAGATTCAATGTAAGCACAGAAGAACATTTTTCGACTGTGTAGATTCAAGAATTTTTTCACTTTAGAGAGTTGATAGATCTTTTTAGAAATAATGTTACATATCCTTGTAATATGATCTGACCATGACAAATTATTATCTGACAACTCCAAGAACTTTATGGCTATTTGTTTCTTCAATCTTTTTTGTCATTTAAGTAAAGAACAGATAAATGATCAGGAAGATTTTGACGTTTTTGTCGAGTTGTTATAAGCATGAATTTCGTTTTCTCTGGATGTGTGGACACATGTGATTTAGTTCAGACCAGTCGGCTAAGTGGTTAAGATTTTCCTGAAGAGCTGTTGAGACTTCGACGACATTGGTGCTACTACTGTGTGTAAGGTGTGTCGTCAGCAAATAACTCGCATACTGCAGTAAGAACTAAAGGTAAGTCGTTAATGTAAATTGAAAATAATAAAGGACCTAGGACAGAACCTGTGTGGAACACCCGTATTCAACAGGCAATGCAGAAGATGTTTTTTTTCACTAAACGTTACTGATTGTTTCTACCAGACAGGAAAGATGACATGAGTTCTAATGAATCAGTAGACAAACGATAGATCTTAAGTTTTTTTTAGGAGTGCATGGTCAAGTACATCAAAGGCTTTAGTGAAATCAACAAAGAGAGAGCACACCAGTGATTTTGTCATTGTTGATATTAGTCAACTATTTGTCAACTAAGGATGTCAACGCAGTATGGCATGAGAAGTTTGCTCTGAAACCTGATTGGTTCGGATGAAAAAGATTGTAAAAATTAAAATGATGGAAAATAGACTTTTTAATGTGATTTTCTAAGGGTTTAGACAAGACAGGTAATAGGGAATAATTTTTGCAACTTTAAATGCCTTTGGAATTTTGTTTTTTGAGAGGCTGAGTGAGAGCGAATTGAGCGAGCGACGCGAGCGAGCGAGAGAGAGAGAGAGAGAGAGAGAGAGAGAGAGAGAGAGAGAGGCCGAAAGAGAGAGGCCGAAGAGAGAGCTGAAAGAAAGCTGTAGGGCAAAATTTGCTTGAGCTTCGCCGTAAGGAGCTAGAACAGAAGCAACTAGAACTGCAGATTAAACGAGGTTCTGTACATGCAGCTACACAACAAATTTGCAATGGAGATGCCCAGCCTAACCCTTCAATGAAAAGCTCTTATATCCTGAAAATTCCCCTTTTGACGAGAATCCAGACGACATAGATTTGTTTTATTTCGTTTCGAAAGAGCTTCTCTTGTGGTTGGCCACGAGAAAAAGGACGTTATATGCAGCCTCGCTATTTAAAGGCAGTGCTCTCACACTGTGCCACAGATTCGCGGCTCGCCAAAGTTTAACGTGGGGAGATCTATGGCGGCACTCCTCAAGAAATTTTATTGTACGGACGAAGGATTTCGGGAAAAATTTCGGTCCGTGCATCCGGAAAAGGCGAGTCATTTGCGGCATTTTTAATTCGCACCAGAAACCTTTTTGATAGCTGAATTGATTTCTCTGGCGCAGAAATTGTTGTTGTTGATAATTATATGATTGATTATTACGTGAACAGATCCTTCACTGTGAATCAAACATTTAGCCATTTTGCTTAAACGAAAGATCTTTTAACAATGCTGAAGACATGTGCAGACTCGCCGATCATTATCGTCTTGTACATCCGGGAAAACATTTTTCGAAGAATCAGATCATGTTTTGTTTGAGGACAGCGTTGCTTCACCAAGACAACAATTTTCTCCTGGAAATCATTCCCGTTTGGCCTGGCAAAATTTCGCTGGGGGTGGCCAGCAGCAGTTTGGTCAAACGTGTACACAGTAACAGACTTAGTTTTGATCGTGTGACCCCCCCCCCCCCCCCCCTTCTTTTATCCCACGTGGGAATGTTACCGAAGTTCAAATCATACATTGTCGTGGACGTGGCAGGCATTTGGTCGTGGTGGGTACATCTGATTTCACAAACATTCGCTGCTGGCACTGTGGTTTCAGGTTCCACAAAACGGAATGAGTGTCCCTACCAACAGTCTCTGTCCCCTACCCAGACAACTACAGCCAGTACTACTACAACCAGAACGCAAACACAGGATACACAACATGTTTTAGTCCCCGACACCTCTGTACAAGAACTGCTTTTGAGACTTGTTCTGTAAATGGATTTCGTGCTATGCTGTTGGGAGACCCTGGGTGTACTACTGCTGGTGTTTGGAAAGATTTAGTCAGAGATAACCAGTACACTGACGGGATCCAAAAGTGTCATTCTTTTTGGGGACAATCAGAATTTTTCCCCTGGCATCTATCCATGTCGCAACCCCATATTTCTCAGGACAGAGTGAAGCTGTGTCATTGATGACCCAATTACTGACCTTATTCTGGGTAATCTTCCTGGTAGTCAAGGTGGATCTTTTGTCCCTTGTACTGTTAGTACTAGATCAAAGGAAAGGAGAGAAAAGGAAGATCCAAAACCCTTTCATGCCCCTGCCATTCCCCAGCTTGACATTACACTGGATAAACTGGTGCAAAATGCAAAAAGAAGATGACACACTTTTTCTTTTTTTTTCCCAAATTGGAGCAAATTGTGGTTCCTTGTCATTACGTGACACTTGTTCTGCAGACTGCTCATCATTCTATGTTCGGGTCATTGTGGTGTAAAGCGTACCCTACAAGTTTTATCTTCATTCTTTTGGCTGGTGTGAGAGTACATGTGTCCTATTATCGCCATCTTGAGACGTTTGCCAAAAAACAAATGCTCATGTTGATTCTGGTTCTAATGCTCAGTACCTGTTGTGGATTTTGGGCACAGCTGATGTTTTGTCAGTGAATTGCGTTACATTTTCCGCTAAGTNCCAATTACTGACCTTATTCTGGGTAATCTTCCTGGTAGTCAAGGTGGATCTTTTGTCCCTTGTACTGTTAGTACTAGATCAAAGGAAAGGAGAGAAAAAGGAAGATCCAAAACCCCTTCTGGCCCCTGCCATTCCCCAGCTTGACATTACACTGGATAAACTGGTGCAAATGCAAAAAGAAGATGACACACTTTTTTCTTTTTTTTTTTCCCAAATTTGGAGCAAATTGTGGTTCCCTTGTCATTACGTGACACTTGTTCTGCAGACTGCTCATCATTCTATGTTTCGGGTCATTGTGGTGTAAAGCGTACCCTACAAGTTTTATCTTCATTCTTTTGGCCTGGTGTGAGAGTACATGTGTCCTATTATCGCCAGTCTTGAACGTTTGCCAAAAAACAAATGCTCATGTTGATTCTGGTTCTAAATGCTCATGTACCTGTTGTGGATTTTGGCACAGCTGATGTTTTGTCAGTGAATTGCGTTACATTTTCCGCTAAGTCTGCTTCATGTGTCAAATGATCAAATGTCGTTTATGTCAAATGATCAAATGTCATGTGTGTCAAATGATTTACCCTGTTATATATGCATTTTCAGTGGGTGTTGCACAGGTTGGTGGTGTTGATGATGTTGTACTGCTTACCCTCTCAGTTCAATGTGAAACATTTGAAGATGAGAAAATTAAGGACAATCTCACGATGTCGCAAATGACTCAGTAACGAAAAGTCTTTGGGGACTTTCAAGATATCGTGACAGATAAGCCAGGCGTTGCTTCGGGTGTTGAACCCCACAGAATTCAGTCAATGAACACTCCTGTGCGTGTTAAGCTATATCCCCTCCCATTTGCAAAAAGAAAGACTTTGTTGTTTGTTGTATGTGACACTGGTGTATGCGGTATTGCTGCTCTTCTGTTTTTGTGATTGCGGAGATGGTTTGCTCTGTGATGTGTTCATGATGCATAGCTCTGATTGTTGTGTTCGTGTTTTTTCAGTATTTGATTTCCTTGTCATGACAGTGTATGAGCGCGGTTGATGTTTTGAACTTGTGACACGAAAGGGAAATCATAGGTGAACAGTGTTTGAATCCCTAACCTTTTCTTGTCGTTGGTTGAACGCTGAGGCACATTATTAGTGACAGAAGCTCACTGTTTTGTAGGACGGGTGTCCTGATATGTAGGGCAGTCCAGGAGTTGCCATACAGGAGAAAGGGCGCTTGGCTTGGGCCGAGTCGTTAGCTAATTTTCAACCTTTAGGGTTGTAAAAGTAAAACCTAGTTGTTCCTTTGCGAACAGGGAGTGGTCGATTTTCGATGCTGTGCAGACTGAAGTCTGCCAGGGATTCTTTTGGTTAAATTATTGATTCCTTTTTTTTTGGTGCTGTACCAATCTCTGCACCACCTCAGAGGCAGTGTACCCACGCCGCTCATTCCGACACCCCATCCACAGCCACAGCCCGGTCGGTCCCACCACAGCCCCGGCACCGGCAATCCACTCGGGGTAGTCAATGTCAAGTCGTCAAGAGGCAACCCACCGGATACTGCACTGCTGGTGAGTCACTTCGGTGGTGTTCAGTGGCGCCTGCTCTGATCTAACATACGCACGACACCACCTACTAAGCCCCCTACTGACGACAATAATTGCTTAGTTGTGGAGCCGGCATGAGTGAGCTCTCCCTCCGGAGGGCGCCACCACGTCCGTCCAACGACAGCCCCCCATGGACTCGCTGATACCGGTGACCCCGATGGAACCAAACCAAGGCCACAGACGTGGAGAGGACATCGAAACTGAGGTCACCATGAGAGTAGGGCATGAAGGGCCACAGAATTTGAGACTTTTTCACGCTGATCGATGAGAATGAGGATGATTAAAATGATGCTACAGATTTCCATTTCGGTATGAGACTACATGACAGGGCTGTACTTCCCAGCGTCAACCAGGCCCGAGAGAGATACAGGCACCTGCAGTGTTGGTCAGGAATTGGAGCAACACTCTCAGAAATAATAATAATAATAATAATAATAATAATAATGTGCGGACTTGTATAGCGCGGTTTCGCGGTCTACGACTGCGCTCACCACGCTTTACATGGAAACATAAAAAAGTACAACATACACGAAATATATAAACTTATGTCACCATGAACAATAACGTAAAGCATTTGAAATGAACAAGCAACTTAAAACAATAAAATTCACACACATATAAGATTTATAGCTCATTTGTAAAACGATATGTCAACTAGAACAACTCGTTCAACACACACACAACACACCCAGTCCCCCCCCCCCCCCCCTCCCACACACACAGAGGAATATGACAAGATATAAAAATGATTGATTACCTAATGATTTGTTTTAAAAACAAGGACATTAAGAAAGTTGGGTGTTTATTCGGAATCATAATGCAATTTAAATAAGTATGTTTTTAATGCCTTTTTAAAAGATTTTGGCTGAACATAGCGGATAGATTTGGGCAGTGAATTCCATTGTCTTGGGGCAGCAATTGAAAAAGAACGTTCGCCAAAAGTCCTAGTGCGAGTCCTCGGAATGCACAAAGTCAGATGATCTGTAGACGAACGGAGTGGTCGGATGGTGAGTAAATGGACAGCAGAACAGGAAAATAAGCTGGATAAGACTTTGAGAAGAAATCATGGCAAAGAGGGATAGCTCACACTGAATGTGTGCTTCAGTGGGCAACCAGTGTAGGGTTTTGTAGCAAAGGTGTAACATGATTTTTTTTAGCCTTAAATACTAGTCCTGCAGCTGAATTTTGCACCTTTTGTAGCTTATCTATAGACCTTTTAAGGCATCCCGCTAAAAGGGCGTTGCATTAATCAAGTCTAGAGAGGACAGAGGCACAAACCAATGTTTTTGTTGCTGCTATTGTGAGGTAGTGACGAATAGAACTATTATGGCGTAGAGCTGCATAAGCTGATTTGCGAATGTGCGATCCATAAACGCATCCATTAAGCAGATGAAACTCGACTGTGTGGTCCCAGTCTTCCCAAATGAGTCCGCAGCAAACTCAACTCTGGGTAGGAGCCAGTCGGGGCAGAAAAACCCCACATGACTCTGATGGGATTCGAACACAGGACCATCCAGCCGGGAGTTCGAGACGCTAACCATTTCGCCACAGCGGCTGGTAAAAT